>CM068744.1:32969957-33124520 GCA_035084275.1 Hydrolagus colliei
TAATCCCTCCTAAATAAAAAAATAATAAATTAGTCATTTCAATCCACAACTGTTTGTGGGACACTGATGTGCGCAATTGGCTGCTGTGTTTCACTCACAAATATACAGTCAATTCACCTTATACAGTAGTGTGTTCTCTGAAGTGCTTTGAGACGTCTATATAAAAGACGTGAAGAGCGCTATATTAAATGCAAGGATTATTATTATAACTGAATGTCTCAGCACAGAGAAAAGCCACAATGTGTCCATGCTGACTCTGTAAGAGCTGCAAGAACTTGTGGTCTTCTGCATTTCTTCCCCATTCTGTTTAAATTGTTCATTCACTTCATAGTAATAATCCTTGAATTTGATATATCACGTAATTGAGAACATCTCAAACAGCTTCACAGAACATATGTATTTTGTGGGCGAAACGCGGCAACCAAATTACGTACAGCAGTGTTCTATACACACTGGTGGATTATTATTATTTATGTTTAAAGATTATTATCTCAGAAATTGATCTGACATTCGACAAACAACCGAATTCCTACTTACAACAACAACAACAACAAAATTACATTTATAGAGCACTTTTCAAGTCGGTAGGACGTCCCAAGGCGCTGCTATGTATACACAAAGGCAGAGGTTAGAGGCAACGGAGCGAAGGGAGCGAAGCAAGGGGGCTGTGGGATGGAGTTCTGAAGGCTCGACCTCCAATATTGTTTTTTAAGTAAACAATATCATTGGATCAGTTTTCCTAAATCAGGCAGCAGGAGGGAATGGTGGAATAAATCAGGAGACAGTTTTTCACACAAAGGCTGGTGAAAATCTAGAGTTGTCTCCCCCAAAGGTCTGTGGATTCTGAATTCAGTCAAATTTTCAAGACTGAGGCTGATAGATTTATGTTAGGTCAGATTTAGGTCAGAATATCAAGTGATTTGGGGCAAGGGCTGGATATCGTGACTGAAGCGAAGCTCAGCCAGGACAATATCTCCTTCTCTTTTGTGGACTCAGCGCAACTCGTTAGTACGGTCTTTCATACAAATTGGTCGGCAGTATCGCCTCGGGCACTTTTCAGCATTCAAAAAAGCTGAAAGCAACAAAAGAAATTCTGATGATCCTTTGAGACCCTACTGAGGACACCCGCGACCCTGATTTGGGTCGAGACCCGAGGTTTGAAACCACTGATCTAATAGAATAGAGGAACAGGCTGTAGGGACTGAATGGCCCACTCCTGTTCCTATTTGTTACATTGTTCTTGATGAATTGGAAGTGTAAGCATAATTTCTCCAGACAATGAAACTCCAGTCACAGACTTAATCCTTATCAATTTAGCATCAATCCTTAAACCAGACAACAACTACAGCAACAACAAAATTATATTTGTATAGTGCTTTTCACGTTGGGAGGACCTTCCAAGGTGCTGGATAATCAGTGTTTTGGACCAGAGCTGGGGATTGGGATCAGGGAGGGTTGAAAGGGCAGAGGAGAGGAAGGAGGGTGACCAAAGGCATTGTGAAAGATGGGGGTTTTGAAGAAAAGAGGCAAGGAATGAGGTGAGTTGGAGGGACTGCGGGATGGAGTCCGAGAGAATGAGGGCTGAGTGGATGTAAGCCAACCTCGCCATTGCTGGCACAGCGAGGCGGGGGAAGTGAAGCAGTCCGGAGCCCACTGAACGGACGGAGTGAGCCGACACGTTTGAAGCTCTGAACCTGTACTGAGGTTTTCTGGCTGTGTGGTTTTCTGGCTTATAGATTCCAAAGACATGCTCTTTATACTTGCAGCTTATTTTCCTGTATCATCTGTTTAAATTTGCTTAAGAGATCGGTGATAATGTAGAGGTGATTATATAAGCCTGGCCTTGCCCGCTTGAGCGGCCACTGTTTCTTGACAAAGCATCCACAAGTACCTTTGTTTATTCGTCGAGTATTACCCACTTACTTGCTTGCATTGGGACAAGTGCCAGTTTCTGCTGCTGGAATGATAATGCACACTGTTTACATTTAGGTTCTGTGTGACTCCCTCATGTTGTCCCATTGAATGTTGTCCAATCTAATTGAAAACAATTCTTTTTCATGTGTCAACTAATGCATTCAACAAGAAATATGCCAAAATCTTTCATCGGCATCTTCAAAAACAAGCCCGTACAACACAAACTTTCTTTAATAGTAATGTCAGCCCTGGGGAGAGAGATAGATTATTTTTATTGTTTCAAACTCTCAGTACCATTCCCTTATATTCCCAGATGTAAAACAGCCAGAAACAGGCAAAAGCTCTCACCAGGCTGCCCTAATAGTATGCCCCAAATTTCACCTAGTCTCAGCCCGCGGGAGCATTTTGTCTGGAAAATGCAAGATCTCAAACAAGGTGGAGAAATTCCACAGAGTCTTGATGTGGAGCTCCTGCAGCTCAGTAATTAGAGCACTCGCCTTACAAGGGTGAAACCCGTGTTCGAATCCAGGCAGAACAGGGCGAACCTTCGGGCAAGTTTCTTTACTCCACATGCCTAATAATAATCCGTCCAAAACAAAAATCCACAATAATAAAAATTGGTCATTTTCAATCCACGACTGTTTGTGCTGTGCACAATTGGCTGCCGCGTTTTGCCCACAAATATACAGTCAATTCACTTTACAGTACATACTGTGAAGTGCTTTGAGACATCGATAAGATGTGAAAAGCGCGATATCAAATGCAAGGGTTATTATTATTATTCTATTTATGTAGCATTTTACAGCATCCACAAATTGGCAAATTATTTGAGTCAGTATTAATTCTGAAGCCCCTTTCCTGTAGTTCCTTAAAAAGATACTTAGAGGAAACCAGCTTCACAATTAAGGTTAGGTTTAAGAATTTTCCAAATTCTGTTCACCCCAAAATGTTACAAAATAGGCTAAACCCAGACATCCCCTAAGAGTTATGCAGCATTATTAAATCCACTCAATCTGGAGGTCAAATCACCACAGCTCTCAATTTTTTTCTAAAATTAATATAAATTTAAGGATTTTCACTCTGCCCCCAACCTCTAGAATTCCATCCCACAATCCCTCTGCCTCATCCCCTCCATGGGCCTTCTTCAATTCCTGTCTCAATACCCTCCTCTTCGGCGGCCTCATCAGCCACTCCAAATCCCTCCCTCTCCCTCCACCCACCCTATCCCTAGCTCGATCTAAAACAATGACAGTCCAGTGCCTTGGGACGTCCTCCTGACGAGAAAGCGGCTGTACATGTGTAATTTTGTTGTTGTTGTTGTTTCCATAATTCTTCAGCTTTATGACAAAAAGGTCCTCTAGCCTGGGTAAGACTAGGTGGAATCTTGGTCCCTCTGTGCCTCAACCCTAACTTCTGCTTCAGCCTCCAAAGTACATATTTACATTTCAAACCTCCGAGAACCTGCCCTGCATAACAAGCGCTATTTAAATGCAAGTTGCTCTTATTATGTGGATGCCTGAATATCCAGCACATTACATCCAGCGCTTGACTGTTCAGCTTAGTCAATGGCAGAATTCACCATTGTGCTGGTAAACACTATTGCCCTGATTGACAGAACTTTTTCCTGACGTGAAAGGTGCTATTGCAAATATAAGTTGTAGGTGTTGTTGTTTTATACAGTAAAAGCTCATTTATCCAGTACCCTCGGGACCTGACCGTTGCCGGTTAATCAAATATGCCGGATATTCGAGTGGCAAGTTGCCGAAAATCCTACACAAAAAACTAACGTATTTAAAACATGCTATATTAATAATAGACTAAATAATAACAGAATATTGTATGGATACTTTCCAATAAAGCATTCCAGCACACTCGGTAAAATGATTTGTAAAATAAAAATTCCAGAGTTCGGTAAGTTTAATAAGTGAGCATGCGCACACATTGTATGCAAAGTGAGCATACTTGTGAGTGTCCAGGATAGCTCCAGTATGAGATCCGTTTGTTGGAATGGTGAATTGTATTGGGAGGTACTGGTTTGGGTTGAGTGTTCCGGTTGTTTGAGTGCCGGATAAATGAGCTTTTACTGTACTTCCATTTCCCATGACAGCTGCTCTCACGGGATCTCAAAGTGATTCCAAAATTAATGTCCAATGAAGGACAATCCTATACCCAGTGTCCCATTGAGCTACAACTGTGGTTGTGAGTTTGAGTGCAGAGTGGGGGGCAAAGATTGTGTCGGACCATGCTGTCAACTATGTTTGACACGTTACTTGTTGATGACAAATTCTTAGATATTATCACGAGAAGCAATTTACTGTTTATCATGCATTTTGATGGTGGTTTATTATCAAGATGGAAGTGAGCTTTACATTCCAGGGGAAAGTTGATCCTGTTGGACAAGTAAAATCTGGAATTTTAGAAAGCAGGAATATTTGAACAGGGCATCAAAAGAAATCAGCGAGGTATCAATTACAGACAACTGGTCATCCAGCACTGCACTTGGAGATAGTCTGGTAAATAATAATAATAATCTTTGCATTTGATTTAGCGTATCATCATGTCTTCAAGGCGTCTCAAGGTGTTTCACCGAAAAAACTGTAAGTGAATTGACTGTGTATTTTGTGGGAGAAGCACAGCAGCCCATTGCGCACAGCAGTGACCCACAAACAGACTGAGTGACCAAATTATTATTATTATTGGAAGGGATTATTACCCACGGGAAAAACAATCTGTCAAACGACTTACAACCAGATTCCTATTTACTGCTAGGTAAACAGAAGCATGTGGTGCAAGGAAACTTGCCCAACATTTTGCCCTGCAGGGTATCAAACCCAGGTCCTCTCGCTAGTGAGACAAATGCCCTAACCACTGAGCTATAGGACTACAACCAATGAAAATATATCCCTTTGAACAAATTGGAATGTTTCCTCCAAGGCTGATATTACAGGATTAATATATTATGAACAGTTATTTTTATATCATAAATATGATTTACAACACTTTATAGCACTTTTCATGTCGTGAGGTCCTCTCAAAGTTCTCGAAACGGCTGATTGAGCTTAAGCTGAGAGGCAGAGGGAGAACTGAGAAGATTGCGTAGGTGGGGGTGGGTTGGAAGGTAGTTGAAAGCTTGGTCAACAAATAAGTCTTAAAATGAATTTCGAAGGTGGGAAAGGAGAAAGCGAGGCACATGGTGTTCCAGAGAAACTAGGGAGAATGGGTGAAAGCTCATCCGTGGATGGTGATGTAGATTGGACTGGGGATGTGAAGCAGACTATTGCTTGTTGAGAGGAGAGCACGGATGGTCAGAAAGGTCACAGAAGGTTGCAGTGGTAGAGTGAGGCAACGCCATGCAGCCCATTAAGAGTCAGCAGAGGATGTTGAATTCTACCCGATGAGTGAGATAGTGCAAACATGGAGCTCAGTGAGGATGGAAGTGACGGGGTCACAGAACTTGGTGGAGGAGAGGATCGGCATTACAGAGTTCTGAATGTTCTGTATCTTATATAAGGAGTTGCTGGGGAGTTTGGTAAACAAGACATTTAATTAGTCTCTATTGGGCTCAGTGAAGGTGTGGATGAGGATATTGTTGGCTCGAGGGAGGGGCAAAAGGAGAGATAAGTGGCGTAGGTGGTCAATGTGTTAGGCAGGTTGTTTGTGAGGGAGAGTTGAACAAGTGAGAGCCTGGACACAGACACAATGGCCTGGGAGGCATCCCTCTGTGCTGTGGCTTTCCATAGTTCTCGGAACTAAGAGAATGTAAACGACAACAACAATAACTTGCATTTATATAGCACCGCCCCCACACCCCCACCCGTCCCAGAATTCTTGATAGTGAAGGAGAACGACACAGAGACAGAGGGAGGGAGAGGGGCAAGGAGATGGCCATCGACACAGTCAAAAAGGAATGTAATCAGATGAGGCGACCTGAAGATGCGATAGGAGGGGAGCGGGCAAGTCGGAGGGATAGAGGGAGAATGTTCCAGAGGTTTGGGGGGGATAGTGGCCGGTAGACGAAAGTGTTTACAAGTGAAAGAACAGGTGTTCTTTGTGCAAGCTTCGGTTCATCACTGGGCCCGACAGCTTCTCTCACAACCTCCCTGGAAACATCCAGTGGTGGATCCATCATTGTGATTTCATTCGCCCTTGTGCAGGTAAACACCATGGCGCTGACTGACAGGAGATGACATGTTCCTAACATCAAGGACACATCAGGAGCAGAACTTCCCTGAACATCTCTCCCTTCACATTCGAAAGATTTGGATCGTCGAACAGAACAGTAAATAGCCTGCTGAGTGGCGACAGTCTTCATATTACCCCAATTGAACCTCTTGTTTGGGAGGGAGTATAATGTTACCGTGGACACCTGGGAAGCCCTCTTGCACAGTTTCATATTTCCTAGAGATCTTGTAGACTTGTATATTCTTACACAAAAATGCTTGGCTTTCCCCCTATCTGTGGTGTCAGGCTTATCCAGCTGCACAGACTTAACCTGAACCTAAAGTTTATATTTTTGGTCAGGTGTCTGACATGTACGGAAACCCATCGCTATGGTTAAGAATATCAAACCAGACAGACAATTAATTCCATTAATATATACATATACTGTATATAATATATATATATATATATATATATATATATACACACAGTGACCAAAACACCGTGATAACTACCCTATTCTCAAACAAAGGCAAAACCTTGGGCAAGTTTCCTTACTCCACACGCCTAATAATAATACGTCTCCAAAAAACCCACAATAATAAAACATTGGTCATTTCAATCCACGCCTGTTTGTGGGACACTGCTGAGCACAATTGGCTGCCGCATTTCGCCCACAAATATACAGTCAATTCACTTTATAGTATATTCTGTGAAGCGCTTTGAGACATCGATAAAATGTGAAAAGCGCTATATCAAATGCAAGGATTATTATTATTATTAAAATCATAATTTCTTGAAGCCTTATTAGACCTCATAATGATATCATGACATTTTATTTACCTTGTACGGTATATGCCATCAATGCATGGAAATGGTCCTGTGGCTGGAATAGAACGTACACTCTCCCGCCAGAGGGACACACTTTGCTTACTTAAATCTAAGATAGGATCACTTTGGCTTCATATTGAAGATCGTGCAGAGTTGTGGTAAGCCAGTGTTAGCTGGTTGGACTCCAGCAGTTACCCTTACACACACACTGGGGTCCTCAAGCTTTGACTCTTGCCAACCTACGTCTAATAGTCTCTCGTTTCCAAGCTTCCAAATAGAAACTGAATAGAAGATTTCTTTTTCGTGATTCAGCACAATCTGAAATTTTAAGACAAAAATAGGTCTTACAGGCTAGGATTAGGTGAAATCTGGGGCCATGGGAATGCTAGTTTTAAAAGGACTACTTATGGGTGTATGTGTGTGTGTGTGTATGAAGCAATAATTCAGCTGAAATGGCAGTTATTTTGTTGTTTTGAGATGTTAGTTGAAGATAAAACTGTGGAATATACAAGTGTGAAATATGACAATGGGAGGTACTGCTCGTATCTTGTTTACATATTAGTCATATTTACTGGGTGATGTTTCAGCATAGACATGAGAGGTGATGCCTTTTTACCTCATACATAAAGTACAGATGTTAATCAGTCAAGTTGGAAAATCAACATAGATATAGGTGCAATGTTGCCTAGGCTTTTTCAGTCTTGCCATTTAAGGCTCGCACCAATGTTGATCCACACAAACAATAGTTTTAGCATTTTGGAGAGACGATCAGGGAAAATTATCAAGGACCAATATAACTGAAAGGCATGGGGGCCTCTTAACATAATTGTTTGTGATATCTCACCTGACAACCATTTAGCGTTTGTTTAGAGTATAAGTATCAGCCAAGCAACACATGGTTTGAATGTGTCGTACATGTTTTGTTAATGTTCCACCAATTTAATAATAGTAATAGTAATAATTATATAGCGCTCTTCATGTCTTCTAGACTCTTCGCAGATTATACTGCAAAGTGATTGGACTGTATATTTTGTGGCCGAAATGCAGCAGCCAATGGCACACAGGAGTATCCCACAAACAGTCGTGGATTGAGTGACTAAATTATGATAGTTTTTTTCTTGTCTGGTTATTATCAGGGGTGTGTGTGGAGTAAGGAAACTTGGCCAAGATTTTGCCCTGACCTGCTGGGAATCAAACCCAGGTTTCTTGCTTGTGAGGCAAGTGCTCTAACCACTGAGCTACAGGACTCCACAGTAGTTTACTATATGCCCTGAGCCTCATGTGGCTTGTGCTGAATCATGTATTACCGTATGTTACAAGACAAAAATGTTAATGTGGTCCGCTTATCTAAATCCGGAAAGTACTAGGTGCAGATTGGCAAGAGCTGGAGTAACTGCTGGAGTCTAACCAGTCTAAACCAACAGCTTACCATTGATATCACTGTCTGGGAATTTGTTCGAACCCTGTATTAAAGCTGCCGAGTTGTCATATAACAATAATAAGAATCCTTGCATTTGATATGGCGCCTCATCACGTCACTGTGACGTCTCAAAGCGCTTCACAGAAAATATTGTAAATTGGATTGACTGGGTAATTTTGTGGGTGAAATGTGGCGGCCAATTGCGCACAGCTGTGTCCCTCAAACAGAGACCAATTTTTGTTTTGTGTTTTGGAGGGATTATTGCCACCGGAAAGCAATCCACCAATCGATTAACAATGGGGTTCCTACCTACTGCTAGGTGAACGGAGGCGTGTGCAATAAGGAAACTTGCTTAAGGTGTTGCCATAACCGGGAAAGCGAATCTGGGTTTCTCGCTTGCGAAGCAAGTGTACTAAGCCCTATGCCAAGGCATTCCACATTACGCTATGGGACTCCACATATTTTTTCATTGGCATCGCTACGGAACGGAACATTAACATTGAAAAATGCTCGGGGGAATGGGGAAGAAGAGAACCTAGAAGAAAATAATGTTTAATTGTGTGCTTTTAAAGCTGTGTTTTTTGTTGTATTTCTTGGTAAGCAGGATATACATTCCATACACAGGGAGATTCCATTGCAATACAGTAAGTGGAACTCTCAGTTCTTTGATTTGGATATTCTGAAGTATGGCGATAGGTGTCCCGCATGTGTCAGACACCTCGCTGACTAAGAACAAAATAAATTCTTACAAAAAGGCATAAACTTCTTTCCCCAATTCATTGTGAACTTTCGCAACTTATTGATACTGACTCTAAAGGTGTGCGTTCATTGCTATTTGGATGAGGTGGGAGCCAAAAGAGATTATCAGACATCAGAGTTCAGATGTTCAACTGAGTTTGTGTTTGAGTTCCAGCCCTAAACTGCAGGTTTATATCTCCATGTGGCAGACTAAAATAGTGCGAGAGGTTTTTGAAGTTCTAACCTGGGTGGGTGAGTGGGTGGGTGGGTTGGTGGGAGGGGAGGGAGGGAGGGAGGGAGGGAGGGAAACAGACGCTTTTACGAGAAGGAAAGACTTCTGATGTGCAGTTGAGATTTTTGCCCTCGTTTTCAGTCAACTTCTGCCTCCCACCTCCCCGTCCTCTCCAGCTCCCGTTACCCAGCTCCCTCACACCACCTCCCATTCTACCCCTTCTCCATCACTGAGCTTGGTTGGCCACTCATTAGTGTGAAGTGTTTGAGATGTCCACTGCATGTGAAAGGCACCGCGTAAATGTAACAAATAGCATCCTTCATGAGGGGCAGCATCTTGGGAGTGCTTAACAATAATAATAATAATCCTTGCATTTGATATAATGCTTTTCACGTCTTCTGGACGTCTCAAAGTGCTTCACAAAATATACTGTAAAGTGAATTGACTGTATATTTGTGGGCTAAATGTGGCAGCCAATTGCGCACAGCAGCGTCCCACAAACAGTCGTGGATTGAAATGACCAATTTTTTCTTGAGGGATTTACTATTTAATAATTATAAATTTGCATGTTAAAGATTTTTTGGGGGAAGGATTATTATTAGGCGTGTGGAGTAAGGAAACTTGCCCAAGGTTTTGCCCTGTCTGGATTCGAACACAGGTCTCTCGCTTATAATGCGAGTGCTCTAATCACTGAGCTACAGGACTCAGTGGTGGAGCCTGACACCAAGTGTGGGGTTGGGGAGGTGACCATGAGCACAGTCAAAGAGGAAGGTCTTCAGCTGTGATCTGAAGAGGGGGATGGAGGGTGGCAAGGACAAGGGATTGAGGGAGAGAGCTTCCAACTTTTGTGAGTGTAGCAGCTGAATACGCAGCCACTGATGGTGGAGCGGAGGGGGCGAGGGACAAGCAAAAGGCCAGAGCCAGCCGAGCGGAGGCAGCGAGTGGTGGAGTGGGGAGTCAGCAGGTCAGAGAGGTAGGGAGGTGATAGGGGCGAAGGGATTTGTAGACGAGGGCGGTGGATAAGTGTGTGTGTTACACTGTATTGTACAGATGGCTAACAATGCCAATCGTTTTTTGACAGCGCATTCAATTATGAAGGACTTTGGTGCTGAGTCTGAATAATAATAATAAGAATCCCTCAAAAAATACCAATAATAATTTGGTCGCTCAATCCACGACTGTTTGTGGGACACTGCTGTGCACAATTGGCTGCTGCGTTTCGCCCACAAATATACAGTCAATTCACTTTACAATTCATTCTGTGAAGTGCTTTGAGACGTCCAGAAGACGTGAAAAGCACTACATCAAATGCAAGAATTATTATTATTATTGATATAGCACCTTATCACGTCATTGAGATGTCTCCAAGTACTTCACAGAATATACCGTAAATGGATTGACTGTGTATTTTGTGGTGAATTGTTTTTTTAGAGGAATTGACCCCAGAAAGCTATCCACCAATCATCTAACAACCATGTTCCTATTATTTCCTGCTGGTAAACAGAGATGCGTGGATGAAAGAAACTTGCCTAAGCCTTGCCGGGAATTCAATCTGGGTCCTCTCGCTGGCGAGGCAGGTGCTCTAACCATATGGTACAGGACTCTTTGGTGTAATGAAAACACAGGAACATAGGATTGTTGCTAAGTACGTATGTTTTCATTAAGGTTAAAATAAAAAAATGCTTCTTCAGTCAGTCAGTCAGTCAGTCAGTCAGGCCTTTGGTATTCAGTAGTAAACCATCAGTCTGATTAAGAATATAGAGATAAAGAAAACCAGGAACAGGAGGAGGCCATTCAGCCCATTGAGCCTGTTCCATCAACATACTAAATTTTGGCAGATCTTTGAATCCAAACACCCTGCCCTTTCATCATACACTTTAAATACTCAAGTATCTGTCTATCTCTCTTTTGGACATTTCAATGGATATTTAACATACTTATTAATTCTGTCTCCACATCTTCCTGTGATGAAATGCTTCCTAACATTAGGTCTAACTGTCTTGGTTGTGATTTAAGGGCTATAAATCTCCTTGCCTGATTATTCCACAAGAGTCTGTGACTTTGAATGATGAGTACCAGAGGACCTATAAAGTCCACTTGAGCAGTCAGATGGACCTCAGTTTAAAATCTCACCTGATATGCAGTGCTCCCCAGCACCCCATTGGCATATCAGCCTAGACTGTGAGCTCAAGATCTGACACACAGACTTTTGGAGGTGATTTCCACTTATGTTATACAAAATTACATTTAAAGAGCGCCTTTCATGTCGGGAGGACGTCCCAAGGCGCTGAACAGTTAGGATGGGACCCGAGCAAGGGAGAGGGGCAGGGTAGGTGGGAGGGATGGGAGAGAGTTAGGAGGGAAGGGAGAAAGTTCAGAGGGCAGCAGAAGGCACAGTCTTGAGACTGGCCTTGAAGGAGGCGAGGGAGGGAGGGAGGCGAAGCGACTGTGGAATGGAGTTCTGGAGAGGCAGAAAGCCTGTCTGTTGATGTTAAGGCGGGTTGGACAGGGGACATGGAGCAAGCCAGGTCCTGCTGAATGGAGAGGGCGGGATGTTCATAGGGGGGACAGCGAGGTAGAGGTCGGAAGGTTAGGAGGAAGGCAAGGCTGTGAATAGCCTTGAAGGTGAGGACAAGGATCTTGAATTTGATAGAGCCCTGAGGAATGCTGCATGGAATGCTGCGAGGTATAGATTGAAGATGGAATGGAAGATATAATAAAAATGAAGATTGGAGTTTATCAGACTGCACCTACAGCTTTAAATGCATTACATTGCTGAATTTGCACTGAAGCTTTTAATTTGTTTGTTAGTAACCTAGTTTTGTTGCCTGTTCCACATCGATTATACTCAGTGACTCTTGAAAGGCAAAGCTGAAGCAATGACTAGAATTTGTGAGGATAATAAAGCAGAAAAAACCTGTTCTGTGGAATGGATCAACTGAGAGAATCAGCAGTTGATCATTCGGATTCAGTCTGTGTCCTCCACACAGACGCACACACACGCACACATAGAGAGGTGTACACATGGGCACACATACACACACAAGCAGTCGTGGATTGCTGTGCGCAATTGTTTGCCACATTTCGCCCCACAAAAATATCCAGTCAATTCACTTTACAGTACATTCTGTGAAGCGCTTTGAGACGTCTCGAGCATGTGATGAGGCGCAATATCAAATGCAAGAATTATTAAGGCAAACTTGGTCATCCTCCATCCAGCAAATCCTTATCTTCTTATGTTGATTTGCTGCCTGGAAACAATGGTACAGTAAGAAACCTGGCGAGCCGGACACGAGGTGCAGCCTGATGGACTCATTGACAGACTTGTACGCAGCTTGGTCATGCGCCAGTGCCTTACACTGACATAACATAAACATGTTTATGATAAAAGAGCTCTTTGAAATCCAACAGTTCTGGTTAATCGGTTATGGGAAAAGCACTTCCTCTCGTAAGTGTCACATCGTGCTGGAATTTGAGCGTAAAATGCTTTCTGCATCGCTGCATACCGCACATGACCTGTGATACAAAAACTGTCCTCGCAATGTACATTTGCTCGTCTCAAGCCATAACACCTTGCCTGGTGTCATGGCACTCCACAGTTCGTGAATAAATGCAGAAGCAAGTATTTCTGACCTTCACATGAACTTCCTGCGGCTTTGAAAAATAGATGAGTCCAAGCCCTCCATGTTCATATGGGCTTTTAACACATCCGCATTTTTCAGTCATAACCCTTCGATTCACACTCTTACACAACAGAAAAGAATCACTTTTGTAATTATACTAATAATAATCCTCGCATTGGATTTGCTGCTTTTCACATCTTCTAAATGTCTTGTTTAAAAACAAATCGGTTATAATCTTTTATATTATAACCTTTTAAATAATCTTTTCAGTATATGTTTGCCTTAACAAACTTTAACCGAAGTGGAGGAATTGCATGAAGATCTTTGCGTTTGTTTGTGCTCTTTCTACCTCTATCTCTCTCCTACTTCTCTCTCTTTCCTTCTCTCTCTCTTTCCCTCTGTCTTTTTCTCTGCTTCTTTCTCCTTCTCCCCCTCTCTTTCTTTCTCAATCTCTTTTCCTCTCTCTCTTTCACGCTCTCTCCCTCCGTCTGTCCCTCTCTTGCTTCCATCTGTGCAAACCAAGAATAACAAATGATATTATTTTCTCCCCTTCCTCTCCCAAGAAGGATTAATCATCCCATGATAATAATAATAATCCTTGAATTTGATATAGTACTTTTTCACATCTTGTCGACGTCTCGAGGCGTATCACAGAATACATTGTAAAGTGAATTGACTGTATATTTGTGGGCGAAATGCGCAGCCAATTGCGCACAGCAGTGACCTATCAACAGTCGTGGATTGAAAATGACCAATTTTTATTATTGTGGTTTTTTTTAGATGGATTATTATTACTGTACAAATTACAGCGCCTTTCGCGTCTAGAGCATATCTCAAAATATTTCACTTTGATGGCGGGGGAGAAAGGTGACCAAAAGCACGATTGAAAAGAAAAGTCTTAAGGACGTCCCTCATCTGTAGAAGTCTCTTCCTCATATCCCACGACAATTCCTTGTATTCCACGTCAACAGAGAGGGAACAAAACTAAGATGCTAAAATATATTCGACCATCGAATATGCCCAGGATTGGATGACAACTTTTAAGAGAGAAGTAGATAGTTATTTGGGGAGGACAGGTTTGTAGGGCTATGGGGAGAAAGTAGGATTGATTTGGACAGCCAGCACAGACACAATGGGCCTCCTTCTGTGCTGTATAATTCTAATGGAGCTCCTGTAGCTCAGTGGTTAGAGCACTCGCCTTACAAGCGTGAGACCTGTGTTTGAATCCAGGCAGATCAGGGCGAAACCTTGGGCAAGTTTCCTTATTCCACATGCCTAACAATAATTAATAATAATAATAATCTAACAACAATACTAAAAATTGGTCATTTCAGTCCACGACTGTTTGCAGGACACTGCCGTGCGCAATTGGCTGCCGTGTTTCGCCCACAGATATAGTCAATTCACTTCACAGTATATTCTGTGAAGCACTTTGAGACATCGATAAGATGTGAAAAGCGCTATATCAAATGCAAGGATTATTATTATGATTCTATGATATTGGAACAAAATTTGCAATAATTTTTCAGGTGTTTCTTCTGCTAATTAGCAACAAGGAACTCCACAAACTTCTCTCACAATGAACACACGTCACTCTGCCTTGCCTCCTCCTTCCCTGTATTCAGACTTTGTCCGTGCCTAATCTTTTCGGCTTGACATCTAGCTCCATAGCCCTGAGACGCTCTGAGTCGCTACTCTGCATGAAGGACACTACATGTGTCACTACTGTTCACTACTGGACACAACTGTTCAGCGCTTTGGGATGTCCTGCCGACGTGAAAGGCGCTATATAAGTGTAATTTTTTTTTTTGTTGTACATAAAAGCAAGTTGTTCTTCCTATAGTATAGATTTTAACATAGAGAGAGAGGGGGAAGGTAGTGGGACTCTAGGATCGAGTTTCAGTGAATGGTGGGAGAACAGCTGAAAGTTTGGCCAGTGAAGGTCGGGGCAGATCGATTGAGGGACGTGAAGCAGACTGGTTGTTGGCTGAGTAGAGGGAGTCGCCGGGTTGGTAGGGTTGCAGAGATCGGGTAAGGTGAAGTGAGGTGAGGAACAGGTTCGAATGTGAGGGCAAAATGACACATAAGATACATAAGATAACAGAGAATACTTGATCAAAATCAATGGAGCGAGCCACTTAAATGGAGCTACTTACAAAGTCCAGTTGTTTTTTGAGAAACTCGGCACACTGGGACACTTCTCAGTTGTTATAGTGAAGGAATCATGTGTCATTACCTCGGCGAATTGGAAGAAGGACAACAATAAAAACAAAATTGTATTTGTAGAGCGCCTTTCACGTTGGGATGACATCCCAAGGCGGCGGTCAGCACCCGAGCATGGTAGAGGGGTGTGGGAGGGGGTGGGGAGGTGGGGTTGGCAGGGTTGCGATGAGGGAGGGCAGAGAGTTTGGAGGGCGGCTGAAGGCACTGTCAAAAAGTAGCGTCTTGAGTCAGGCCTTGAGGGAGGCAAGGCAAAGGAATTGTGGGAACAGGCTCGAGGGATTGAATGGCACGTTCCTACCTGCGGAACCGTGAGCAACTCCCTTTTGTGCACAAAAGCAGATGTGAAGGACAAGGCTGCTAACAACTGAATGTAGTGATGTGGAGTCCTGTAGCTCAGTAGTTAGATGTCCTCCAAGCGCCTTGGGACGTCCTCCTGACGTGAGGACGTGTTTTTTTTTTTTTGTTATTGTTATTGTAGAGCACTCGCCTTACAAGTGTGAGTCCTGTGTTCAAATCCAGGCAGGACACCGGGCAAGTTTCCTTACTCCACACACCTAATGATAATCCCTCAAAAAAAAACAATAATAAAAAAATTGTTCATTTCAATCCACGACTGTTTGTGGGACACTGAAGTGTGCAATTGGCTGTCGCATTTCACCCACAAATATACAGATATGTCACTTTACAGTACATTCTGTGAAGCGCTCTGAGACGTCTAGAAGACGTGAAAGGCGCTATATCAGATGCATGGATTATTATTATTCTTATTATTACGTTTGAACGCCTGTTTAATGATGAGCAGCAGAGCTCCTGCTCCAGGGCTGCTGCTGTCAGTTTCTAGCTTGTATTTCTAGACCATCACCAGCAGAGGTTGCCACACTCACAGATTAGAAAGTTAGAAGGAATCTTTCAGGTCAGGATTGGTAAATCTGCAGTACATCAAATCACACAGTGGTTGACAGACCAGCCGGCCTCACTGATCAGCACGACGCGGGCACAAGGGTGTCCTCCTATTTAGCTCCTGTAACTCCGCACCAATCACCTGCCCTGGTCCTCGCCAAGCTCCACTGGCTTCCTCCCTCTTTCTGAAAGGGTCAATTTCGAGATCCTCACAAATTACTTCCTTCCTTCCCCAGCACCTCTCTGTTATTAGCACCTCTCTGACCTACTGGAACACACTCCCTTGACCACCCCTGTGCATAACAAACATAAGCGCCAAACCCTCTCCCCAACCCCAACCTGCAGCCACTAAGCCCATAACCTCTGGAAGTCCCTGCCTCAATCCTCCCATCTCTTCCCCCTCTTTAGTTTTAAATCTCACTGGCAAACCAACCACTTTGACCAGGACCATGGTCAACTCCCCTTCTCCTCTGCCTGGTATCCAATCACACTACTGCACAGGTCTTTGAGACATTATCCTGTGTGAAGAGTGCCATATAAATACAAGTAATTGTTGTTGTTAACCTGGGAACCTAAAGTGCTAATGAGTGGGGTGGTCTTGTCAGGGCAGCTTGCAACTCTTTGCAAAGGTAGCTGCAAGGATTTTGCTGGTTTAACTCCAGCAGTACTGTATCTCAATGTCCGCAAAAGTCTGTTACCCGTGTTATTTTTCTACAGCGCAAACATGTGGAAGAATGATGATAATTGTGTTTAGAATTACTTAATTATCTGCAACATGGATAAATAAATTGATTTATTGGAGTGTTTCAGCTTCTCCGTAGTCTCATATCAGAAGGGGGGTAACAGGACTTTGTGAATACCCAATGGGTTCCTCGGGTTGACTTGGCTCTTGCCAACCTGCACCCAAGCTCTTACAGAAAGGTAACCAAAAGTGCTGTCAATGAGGTAGGTCGTGAGATATACCTTGAACGAGGTGAGGGAGAGAGTGAGTCAGACAGACTCCAGGTTGGAGTTACAGGGCATAAGGCAGTATGTCTGAGAGACTTCCCAGCAATGATGATTGTGATATCTTTGGGACTACAAGTATCACACACGTTCACGCTCCGACTTTCTGGAAAACGACTGCACACATCATGTGGTTTATTTACATTTATATACACTGTTCACTAGATGGCGCTATCACAGCTCCTCCCTCCTTAATGAAGAACTTATGAAAAAGTTATAATTACTGACATTCAAAACACATATAACATTTATACATACATGCATACATACAATTTATGTATATTATCATGTTCAACTGTGACACATCCAATCAAAATTCAAACTTGACTACAGGTTTCCTACTTCTAATGGGATACCTTCGCTGTCCAAAAGTTTTAGGACTCATGGTAGCACTCGAACTCACCATGTGTCGAGTCTGGTATTCATCTTGACTTTCACCCCTAGTCTCCAGTTCCTCAGTCAGGCTCTGTTGACTATCACCTGGAACTAAACCCTCACCTTCATTCAACAACAACAACTTTGATTTATATAGCGCCCTCCATGCCGGATGGCATCTCAGAGCGCTTCACAGTAGCGGATCCCGGGACCGAGCCAAGGGCAGGGGCAGGAAGGTGACCAAAAGCTCGGTCGAAGAGAAAGGTCTTCAACTGTGACCTGAAACTGGGAAGAGAGGGGTCGAGGTGAAGCGAGTGAGGAAGGGAGTTCCAGAGCCTCGGGGCGTAGTGGCTAAAGGCACGGCCGCTGAGGGTGGAGCGGAGGACTCGGGGGACATGGAGGAGGCCAGACCCAGAGGAGCACTTGAATTCTGGTTTTCTGTTGAGTCCTCTGTTACCATTACTGACTCGTTTGTTGGTCTAAAACTATTTGGTTCATTAGATTTATCCATTTCTCTCCACTCTTCCTGTACTTGTGTAGGTAAGATATGATCAATATGAACAAATCGCAGTTTGCCACTTTCAAACATCCTGACCAAATAGGTGCGCAGTTCACATACTTTCACTACTCTTCCTGATATCCACTTTACCCATTTGTGATGGTTCTTCACTTTAACTTTTTGATTTATCTCCAGCTCTCTGTCTTTCATCCTACCTCCATCGTGGTTCTCTCTCTGTCTCTCCTGTTTTCCTTCTACCATTTGTGCTAAATTGGGATTCAACAATGAAAATCTTGTTCTCGGGTGTCTTTTTAGGAACAACTCAGCCGGTGTTCTGCCTGTAGTGGTGTGAGGTGTATTATGATAATTATCAGAAAGTTGGCTAGTTTGTGAGGCAATGATAATTGACTTTTCCTTGGGTTTGCATCTAGCATTTGCTTAACTAGCGGGCGTTTGACAAGTTGCACTGTGTGCTCTGCAGCGCCATTCGAAGCTGGATGGTATGCAGGTACTCTAGTGTGCTTCACGCCATTCTTTTTCATGCATTGCGCGAACTCTTCTGAACAGAACTGTGGTCCGTTGTCAGACCCGATTTCCTCCGGAAATCCATATGATGCAAACAACCCTCTCAAAATATCCAAAGTTTTGCTAGATGTTGTTGTGTTCATCGGAAACACCTCAACCCACTTGGAATGACTATCTATCATGATGAACAACTGCTGTCCATTTACATCTGCAAAATCTATATGTAACCTTTGCCAGACTCTGGCTAGCCATTTCCATGACTGCAGTAGTACTGGTAGTGGACTCCTGCCAATTGACTCACATACCCTACACTGTTTTACTGTGTTTTCAATATCTTTATCCAACCCTGGCCACTATAGGTAGCTTCTAGCTAGACTCTTGGTCAGACACATCCCTAGGTGTTGATCATGAAGATCACCTAACAACTGTACTCTGTACCTTTCAGGGATTACCACTCTAGCTCCCCACATGACACATCCTTGGTCATTTGACAATTCATGTCTCCTAACAAAATATGGCCTAATTTCTTCTTCTGTCTCAGTTATATGATTAGGCCACCCACTGACAATGGATGCATTATCCAATGCACCTTGGATAAAACCCTGTCCCTACGAGTTGCCTTGCTGATGTCACTTGATGTGACTGGCAGCTCTTCAATATGGGAAAAATAGAACACATCTTCCCTGTTGGGTTTCTTTTCTGATGCTAAGGGTAACCTCGACATTGCATTGGCATTACCATGGTCTGTTGACCCACGATATTGTATGTCATACTGATATGCTGACAAGATCAATGGCCATCTTTGCATTCTGGCTGCTGCGAGAGTAGGTGACCTGTGACATTGGATTTAGGATGGCTGTCAAAGGTTTATGGTCTGTTTCAATGATGAACTTGTGACCATACAAGTATTTGTGGAATCTCCTAACTCCAAAAATCAATGCCAAAGCTTGTCTCTCTATTTGGGCGTAGTTTTTCTCACTACTACTCAGTGTTCTAGAAGTGAAAGCTATCGGTCTCTCTTCCCCTGTTTCTAACACATGAGAGATAACCGCACCAACCTCATATGGAGAGGCATCACATGCTAGCTTGTCTTTGTGACATCAAAGTGTACCAGCATTGTACCATCTACTAGCTGTTTTTTATACAACTTGAAAGCCTGGTCACATTCACGTGTCCATTTCCATGGTACATCTTTCTTCAAAAGCTCATTCAAGGGGTGTATAAAAGTTGCCAAATTTGAAATGAATTTTCCATAATAATTCAACAATCCCAAGAATGATCGTAGCTCAGATGTGTTTCTGGAAATGGACGCGTTCCTGATCGCCTCAACCTTACTCTGGGTTGGGTGCAACCCATCTTTGTCTACCTTGTGTCCTAGTTACCCTACAGACTCTTTAAACATCTCACATTTGTGAGCCTTGACACGTACTTGGTGTTTCTCTAACCTTTGTAACACCATCAACCTTTCATCACCTTTCATCATGAACCTGCCTATTTGGCGCAGAGATGAGTATGTCATCAAGGTAGCATATTACCCCATCGATTCCCTCTAGAATCTGAGTCATGACCCCTTGGAAAATTCCTGGGCTTGACGCAATGCCAAATGGTAGCCTATTGTATTGATACAGGCCCATATGAGTGTTGATAGTCAAGTACGCCTTTGACTTCTCATCTAACTCTAACTGTAAATAGGGGTTTGACAAGTCCATTTTAGAAAATATTTTACCACCTATTTGAACATATCTTCTACATTTGGTAACGTGTCAGGTGCACTACACTCAAGAACGCGATTCACTGTTACCTTGTAGTCCCCACAGATTCTGATACTACCGTCAGATTTTGGAACTGCAACAATGGGAGTAGCCCAATTGCTTTGTTGTACTTTACTGATAATGTTCTTTTTTTCCAGTCTTTTCTGTTCTTTTTCTACTTTTTCTCTCATTGCGTATGGCACTGGGCGTAGCTTATAGTGCACTGGCCTTGCTTCACCTTGCACTCCTACTCTCGCTTTGTATCCGCTGATGGGTGCACCGGATTCACTGAACACTGTCAGATGCTTCTTTATCACCTCTTCCTGTATTGTGAACGAGATTTGCACATGGAAGATTTCTTGCCAATCTAATTTCAGCGAGTACATCCAATTTCTACCAAGTAATGCTGGCTTTTCTCCCTTCACCACGAGAATTGGCAAAACCGCACATTGATCCTTGTATTTAACTGGAACACACACTCTACCCACAACTGGGATGATCTCTCCTCCATAGCTACGCAGCTCGACCCTTGCTGTTTGTCGCTTATTTTTGCTCAGCTTTTCTCGGTACAGTTCTTCTGACACCACACTGACTGCTGTTCCAGTATCAACTTCCATGATTACTGGACTCCATCCAATGTTACTTGGACCTTGATGCCATGCGACTTGCTACTGGACGCTTTTGTGTTGTAGATCGTGTTGATCTCCACTAGCTCCTCAGAGTCCTCGCCCTCCTGGTGTTGCTCAACCGTATGCAGAAACTGATGTCCTTTCTTGACCGCATTCATCCTCTTGGTCTTGAAACAAGCCTTCGCAAAATGCCCAGTCTTATGGCACGAATAACACTCTGCTTTCGTGAAAGGGCAAGATTGTGCTGGATGAGAACCCAGACATCAATAGCATGACTTTGCATTATTCCAGCTACTCTTCCCTAGAGGTCGACTCACAGGTGCTTTGAATTTCGGTTTGCACACCTGCAGCTTGTAAACCTCCTCCTAACAGTGAATCTCTCTTAGTCATGTCCATAGATAAGGCAGTTTTACATGCGAAATCAAATGTTAGCTGTGACATTGTCATTAATTTGCTTCAGATACGGTCGCTCTTCAGTCCGCGCACAAACCTATCTCGTAACGCACGGTCCTGGAAATCTCCAAAATTGCAGTGTATCGACAGCTTTTTCAACGCTACGATAAAACTGCCAATGTTTTCCTCTGGTAATTGACATCTGGTACCAAATCGGTAACTTTCTGCAATCTCTAATGGCTTTGGGTCATAGTGTTCTGTAAGCTTTTCAAGGATGTCCTTCAATAGTGTGTCCTTAGGCTTAGCTGGGGTTAACAAATTCTTCACTGTTTCATACACATCGGGACCCACTTCTGTCAGAAAGATTGCTCTCATTCTTTCTTGCACTGCTGTATTTACACTTGCAGTGTTATCTTCAGAAACTTCAATTTCAACAATATTATTGGCAGCAAAGAACATCTCCAACCGCTCAACGTAAGCACTAAACGTTTCCTGGCTTTGATGAAACTCACCCAATCGTCCGATGTATGCTATGGGAGTCGTCATTTTTGGATTTTTTTTAGTATCAGTCCCACCACACGTGAACGCAAACTTTACTGGATTTGTAGCTCTCAATCAAAACGAAAAGTCTTCACACACCTCTCCGCACTTTGTATAGTCCTTGTCCTATAAACAGAAATAGCTAGGGAATCCACTATCCCAATCTCTCGTCGCCAATTTGTGATATCTTTGGGACTACAAGTATCACACACATTCACGCTCCGATGTTCTGGAAAATGACTGCGCACATCATGTAGTTTATTTACATTTATATACACTGGTCACTAGATGGCGCTATCACAATGATAATAATAATAATAATAATGCTTGCATTTGATATAGAGCTTTTCACGTTGTCTAGATGTCTCAAAGCACTTCACAGAATATACTGTAAAATGAATTGACTGTATATTTGCAGGCAAACCATGGCAGTCAATTGCACAGAGCACTGTCCCACAAACAGTCATGGATTGAAATGACCAATGTATTACAGTTTTTATTCAATGCATTATTATTAGGCATGTGGAGTAAACTTGCCCAAGGTTTCGCCCTGATGGTGGGACACTGCTCTGAACAATTGTCCGCCATATTTCGCCCACAAATATGTCAATTCACTTTACAGAATATTCCGTGAAGTGCTTTAAGACATTTAGAAGACGTGAAAAGCGCTATATCAAATTCAAGGATTATTATTATTATTATTAGTTGGTTTCACTTTTTGTCCTGAATTTACAGAGTTTGACCAGCTGAGGACACTGCAGGCCAACAGCATTTCAAAGCTGCTTTCCAATGATCAACATTTAAAACTTTTGAATACCTATTAATGTATTTTTCTGTCCCAGCAATGTTTGTAGCCACAGGTTCTTTTTTGTTGAGTGTTCCCTTCCTTGCTGCAGCTTCAAGAAAATATTCCCTTGTTCCAAGGCTGATTCTTTTCACTAGAATGGCAGGATTTGCCCTTAGAATACAGTGTAATAATAATCCCATCATTTGATATCATGACTTTCTCATCCGGAGTATGTCACAAACTTCCTTACATGATTTACTGCCAATTGTAGTGACTGTTTATTTTGTAGATAATTATGTGAAGCCAATTTAACAGCAACAATTTAATAATAATAATAATCCTTGCATTGAATATAGTGCTTTTCATGTCCTTATGCCTCAAAGCGCTTCACTGAATATACTGTAAAGTGAATTGACTGCATAGTTGTGGGTGAAACGCGGCAGCCAATTGCACAGCAGTGTCCCACAAACAGTCGTGGAGACGCTAAAGGCACAGTCTAAGAGGAAAGGTCTTCAGATGTGATCTGAAGA
This sequence comes from Hydrolagus colliei, assembly GCA_035084275.1. Classification (NCBI taxonomy): domain Eukaryota; kingdom Metazoa; phylum Chordata; class Chondrichthyes; order Chimaeriformes; family Chimaeridae; genus Hydrolagus; species Hydrolagus colliei. Next base: position 32,993,034 of record CM068744.1, read on the forward strand.
TGGGGAAGGAGGAGGGAACAGTAAGGGATTGAGGTTTTGGAAGCCTGGCAGGCTTGAACCCTCTTGTCTCGTAGATGTACAAGCCAACCCGATTCCTTATCAATTGGTGATCAAAATAACAACCTCAACTCTGCCACAGAATCACTCCCCATCGTTGTGCTGTAAATCACAGCATGAGTAAGATATAGAAGTATAACTTATGAGAAACCAGGTCAAGTCTTGGTCCCTGCTCTTGGTATTAGTTTAGTCAGTAATACTCTGGGCAGAGGTTGTGAGTTTGTGTGTCGGAATCAAGACTTGAGCTTCCAACTGCATTTGTGGAGAGGGAAATGGAGCACTTAGAGATGTTAAACCAAGACTGCTCATTTGGAGGGAATCCAGAACAAGTGGGTATAACCTTAAAATTACGAGCAAGGTCATTTAGGAGTGAAATCAGGAGGCATTTTTTCACATAAAGTGTAGTGGAAATCTGGAACTCTCCATCCCAAAAGGCTGTGGATGCCAGATCCATTGAAGTTTTCAAGACTGAAGTGGATAGATATTAGTTAGGTCAGGATATCAAGGGCAATGGGGGATAATTAGAGTTGAGGTACAGATCAGACATGATCTTATCGAATGGCGGTAAATAATAATAATCAAATTACTTGAATTTGATAGAGAGCTTTTCACGTCTTCTTGACATCTCGCGCTTCACAGAATATGTGAATTGACTGAATATTTGTGGGTGAATCGCGGCAGCCAATTGTGCACAGCAGTGTCCCACAAACAGTCGAGGATTGAAATGACCAATTTTATTATTGTGGTTTTTTTTGGAGGATTATTAGGCGTGTGGATTAAGGAAACTTGCCCAAGGTTTCGCGCTGACCTGCCTTGATTTGAATACAGGTCTCATGCTTGTAAGGCAAAGTGCTCTAACCACTGAGCTACAGGACTCCATGGCACTGACTCAATGGGCTGAATAGTCTACTCCTGTTCCTATTTTTGGTTGTTCTTCAGGTGAACGTTAAAGCTTTTGTAGGCGTCTCTTGGTATCGTGAGCACAAAGACCTACAGTGTGCTCGGAGCAGAGTGGCTGAAGGCTTACCCGCCAATGTTGGGGCTGTTGAGGCAGGGGGACGTGAGCAGGCCGGAGCCCGCTGAGTGGAGGGAGTGGACTGGTTGGTCGGGTGTTAGAAATCCACAGAGGACCAATCCACGACTGTTTGTGAAACACTGCTGTGCGCAATTGGCTGCCACGTTTTGCCCACAAATAACAATCAATTCACATCTAGAAGAAGTGAAAAGTGCAATATCAAATGCAAGGATTATTATTATTATTTACCATATATTCTGTTAAGAACTTTGAGACGTCTAGAAGACGTGAAAAGTGCTATATCAAATGCAATATTTGCTATATCAATTATTATAATAATAATATTATTATTATTTTTATAGTTAGAGGTAGGAGTGAGCGAGGCCATGGAGGGTTTTGAAGGTGAGTACCAGGATCTTGGATTGTATCCTCTGTGTGATGGGAAGCCAGTGGAATCGGGCGAGGATGGGTGGGGATGTGGAGAGGGTTGTGGAGCCTGGTGCGGGAGAGGACACGAGCTATAGGGTCCTTGACACACTATACGTGGGAGTGCAAGTGACAGTAGTAATGCCAGTAACAGAGGCAGCCATGTCAGTTTAGTAAAGAGTTTAATTCTGTAATTGTAGAGTCCACCTGCAGATGTTACAGCTGCTGAATTCACAAGTTACTCAGACACAGGATAAACCAGCACACTCACAGTTCAAGTTAACACAAACTAAAAAAAAACACAACACAATTTGACATCGGAGAGCAGCATTAACTGAAAATAAATTCAGTGCCTGGATAAGGATACAGTATGTCACACTTGATCAGGACAATCAGGAACATTTCGGCTGAGTTTCCACAGTGCTGGAGCGTGAAATGTGCAACATCGGATTCAACCTCCACAATCAAGCCATTTTTCCTTCCTAGCAAAACACCCTCCGCATACAGCAAAGGTGCCCAACACAAACTCCATCACACGTTGAGTGTTGGCTAACGATAAAGTAACAGCACTGACTATACATGTTGTAAATCTCCGCCCCAATAAAAGTTCAGCTTAGCTCAATGAAGGTGATGGGTAGAGGAGGGGAGGGAGGGGAAGGGACGGGAATAGGGAATTCCACTTGGATTTAGATTTACCCGATAAACATAGCGTTTTAAGTTTATGGTCTGGGATTTGTTCAATTCTGACAACTGTCTTTCGTTTTGAAGCCTGCTTTTCCTGCAAGTTTTTTTAAAAAAGTTCCAAGTTAAAACTCAATTCGACAAATTCTGAACGGTCTGAAACTGTACCATTAATGGAGTAAATCTAGATCCCAGTGGAGTCACTTTCTATCCAGAGGTACTTTGTTCTCTTGACATTCAATGTTACAAGCTTTGCACTGTGTTCTAATCATTCATTTTGTCAGCATTCTGTCACAGGTTGCTAGTACCACTACCACTTAAACACAACCACAAACTCATGCGTAACTATGAGAGCCAGTGGATAACTTCACCAGCCAGTCCTCCGACTGCAAAATTTCCCATGGTCTTCGCTTCGGGATCATTGTCTCACACTTTAGGATGCAGCAGCAATTTGTAACATTGTTGATTGAATTCAATTTGGGAGACGACTTTGAAATAGACTTCAAATTAAGATGGAATTTTGCAAACTTTTCCGCTATTCTTCCCAGATCCTAAAACTTCTCTGGCTACGAGAGTTCCATCATTCAAACATTTTGCTCACACCTCGAATTTACTAGGCAGAGGCTGGAGAATATTCCCTGGGTGTTCTCCCGTTTCAAAGGTCAATTAAAAGTGTTCTAACGTGAGTAGCGTGGATTGTAGTGTACAATACTCCTCCATATCCTTTCTTAAAGGGAATAGGCTGTTTGTGGGACATTGTTGTGGCTTTCGTTTTCACCTACAAAATATGCAGTCACTACACTTTACATCTTGCGAAGCGCTTCCGAGACAGACGTCCTGCTGACGTGAAAGGCGCTAGTTACATCAAAATGTAAGGATTATTACTTCATTTTAAACTGGAAATGTGGCCACTTTGGTAATAGTGAGGATTTTTCCGAATTAATTTTACTTGACTTAAAATTTTGTCCAAACGAATAATAAAAAGAAATCAGGTTACAAACGTTCATGTGCTTTTGTACAGCTTAACTTCATTAAAACCTACAGATTTCATTAATGCATCCAGAGGTCTTTCAAAAAAAATTTAATCTCTCAAATCAAATCAAGCAGCAGCTATTAATAAACATAAAACTAGCTAAATAAAGCATCAGCAGATGATTTAATTGTGCAGTCAAAATATACAGTCAATTCACTTTGCGGTATATTCTGTGAAGCGCTTTGAGACGTCTCGAAGACGTGATAAGACGCTATATCAAATGCAAGGAGTATTATTATTATTGTATTGTTAGTGTACTAATAGTTTGGATGAATTATTATTACTGAACTGTACTATTAATGTAATATTAGTTTTGGACGATATCTGTACTGTACTGAGATTTTTCTTAGTTGCAAATTCTATCGCAGAGAAAGGAGGGGATGGGAGGATGGAAATGGACAATAGCAGGTGCCTTTGTTCAACACTACACTTCTGTTGTTGGCAAAAGGATTGAGATACTCACTCTTAGTATGAGATGACAAAAAGGTTCTGTCTGCCAGCTCTTGCACTTTGGCTGAACAGCAAAAGCTGCAGAGTGTGTGTGTGTGTGTGTGGTGGGGGGGGCTGGGGAGTAAAACTATTTCAAAGAGTGTGGGGAGAGCTCTCCATGTCCTCGTCCAAATTCATCTGTTTGTAGCTGTTCGGGGCGTAAATGAATTCAGTAAGCTGCAGCATTGGCCTGAGTGACCAGAACTGCTGCGTTTCAGGGTTAAATCTGTTGTGAGTGCTTCAGGTCACTTAAACGTGATACAGCGTTTAGATCCAGAGGCAAGTAACAAGTGGAAAACCTGCAAGCAGTAGCATGGATGCAGTGGTGGGTGTGTGAGGTGTGAGTGTGTGGGGAAGTGCGTGTGGGGGAATGTGTGTTTCTGTGTGTGGATGTGTGTTTTTTGGGGGGGATATGGGTCTGATTAGAATTTTTGGTGATGAAGGGGGATGCATTACGTAAACTTTCACGATGGAAAAAAAATACACTCAAGACAGACAGTAGGAATTTTTCTTTCCGCATTCGGTTACGTACAATGCATCAGCGACTAACAACAGGAAAAACTGCTTTGACCATCCGCTTACACCTCCGTCACGTCATTCGGCAGTGACATGCCCTGGCAAATTGTTAGTTGGGGGCAAAACCTCAGATCAAATATGCAACCATTAACTGAGTGAGAGTCCTCCACAACCACAGTGCTGATTCATGGATGTTGAAAACTGCATGGACTTTGTTTGTACGTGCACACAGTAAAGCAACAATGTGGGTTAACTTTAAGGAGGGATGGGTGGTGGTGGGGTGTTGGGTGGGCTGAGAACCCTGCAGTCTAATCTTAAGGCATCTGTGTACCGCACGGCACGACATGCATCATTTAAAGCTGCCGTGCTGCATCTCTGTCGCGCTCTCCGTGTATTTCGGAAAGCAATTGAAGAATGACTGTCTGAAAACTGCATCACTTTATCCCAATAAATATCAAATGGTCACTCTGACCTTTCACGTTCCAATGAGAATCGTAGCTGCTAGCTTTTCTTAACACATTCCTCTCACTTTGCCCCCCCACTCCCATCTCCACCTCCACCCACACCACCCACCACACACAAGCCCATTCCGCCCACTCCCCACCCACCAAACCCCATCCCACCCCACGCCTTTCCCCATTAACTCATTCACTGGACCGAATCACATCACAATCAAGGTTCATGGGGACTACTGCAGTCTGAGTTACCAGGCAGATTGAGGCTACTGCGCTGAACTCATTTAAAGTAATAACTTGGTGCTATGCTGGGAGGATAAGCAGGGGATGGGAGTCCTGTGAGGAACGAGAATCCTACTCTCTTTGCGTCCCTGTGTCCAGTCAAACCTTGCAGAGTCTGTGAGGAGTTAGACAAATGGCGTGTTCAACAGAAATCTAATTTCAGCCATTTCAAAGACCTTCCTTTTCGACCGTGCCTTTGATCATCTTCCTGCTCATCGTCCCTCCTCTATCCTCCTTGACCCTCCCATCTTTGCCTGTACATGATCCCAGCTCGGAGCTCGGGTGCAAAGACCCCGTTGTCCAGCTCCTCGGGACATCCTCCGGCCGTGAAAGGGGGTTATTTATGTAAATGCAATTGCGCCTTGTGAAACAGCTGCGTATCAGGCTGCTTTTGCATTGCAACACAATCGCGTCTTTCTCTTCTCTCCACCCTCACTCCCCCCCCAACCCCTCTCAAGAAAAAACTATTCCCTACACAGACAATGTATAGTCATCGAGATAGAGCACTTCTGAACCAGTACATCGAACCACAACAATTCTGCAGCACTGCAGTCTTAAGTAAAGCCGAAACGTAAAGTCACACCTGAACCCCCGCCTTACGTTTCAGTTCAGACGTATATAAATACGGTTTGGGATCAAAGTGAACACAAGGCAGCACCTAAACACGAAAATAAGCAGTAAGGCAGAAACCGTGTTGTAAACTAATGATTGATCACATTTTAGCTGATTCACACTGAGATCCATTACCTCTAGGTCAGGTTACAATCTAACTGCATTTTGTAAAACTACAGGTCAGTATGATTTTTCATCTAACTTGTCTAAGATTTCAAGGTATGTTTTTTGGGGGTGGGGGGGGAATAAAATATTTTTTCTAAACCTTTCCCTTCATTTATTTCTTGCAACCAATATTCACCTCCAAAGTCTTAACCTCGATGGCTAGAATATAACGCAGGGCTGGGTGCCGTTAACACATCGGTAACTTTTGAAAATTAAGTGTGCCGCCAAAACAACAGTTCTAGCATGGGGAGAGGGGAAATGGGGGGAGGGAGAGGGAAGGGGGAAGGGAAAGGGGGGACTATTAGTGGGTTTTCTTCGCTGAGTAGTGGTCGGTTTGAGCAGAGAAGCCATTTGTGTGTCCGTTTGCAGAGCCATTTAGGCAGTCTTTTGTTCTGGAAGCACTCTTTTTCTGGTAGGTCTGAAATGACACAACAATATTTGACATTGTTACAGCGTCTTGACTGCCCAGCGCCTTGGGATGTCCTCCTGACGTGAAAGGCGCTATACAAGTGTAATTTTGTGGTTGTTGTGAGGATGTCGCAAAGACAGTTTCACACAATTAACTGGGAGCCAGAGCTGGGGGAAGTTCCCTGAGGGTACTCAAAGGAATGAATAATTGGGAGAGAAGAAGTGGTGGCCAAAGGCACATAGAAAAGATAGGTCGGGATAAGGTGGGTTTTGAAGGCAAGTTTTGGAGTACCTCCTGCCTCCGCTCTACTGCATCAGGCCTCCTCCTTGTCTCCTGAATCCTCTGCTCCACCATCGGAGGCCGTGCTTTGAGCCATTATGCCCCGAAACTTTGGAACTGTCTCTCTCGACCCCTTCACCTCACCCACTTCTTTCCCAGCTTCACGTCACGCCTGAAAATCTTTCTCCTTGACCGCGCTTACGGTCACCTTCTCCCTGCCCCTGGCTCAGCTTTGTGCTCCGGCGTTGTGAAGCGCTGTGAGACGCCGCCCGGTGTGGAGGGCGCCATATAAATGCAAGTCGTTGTTGTTGTTGAAGGCAGGCAGTGAAGGGGGGGGGATAAGACAGATGGACTCCCGGAACCCACAACTTTCAGAATGGGAGGCGAGGGTTCTAATAACTGAGCCAGACTGACATTTTATATGGGTGTAATAATAATAATAATCCTTGCATTTGATATAGCGTCTTATCACGTGATTGAGATGTCTCAAAGCCCTTCACAGAATATACCATCTAGTGAACTAATCAACTGCATGTTTTGTGGGCGAAATAAAGAAACACCCGTTATATTTACTTCCACATGCATTTCTGAGTGTGATTTCTGTGGAGATGACCAAGTGACAGTGAAGATGGAATGTCACGGCAATGAAACGTGCTGACGAGCGGCTCTTGTGGCTGTCTCACCTGAATGTAGAAGTTAGTGAACAGGATAATCAGGGAGATCATGTAGCCAATCTGAAAGTACAGCCAGCCACTGGGGAACGCACAGGGCCAGACAACACCAAAGCTTGTCTGAATTATCGTCATCACAAACTGGAGCTGAAAGTTCAGACACAATTTAAGAGTTGAATATTACACAAGTTTAAGAACTGGGAAACAACAACAACAAAATTACATTTGTATAGCATCTTTCACATCAGGAGGCCGTCCCACGGCGCTGGACAGTTGCTGCTTCAGACCCGAGCTGAGGACATGGGTGGGTGGGTGGTGGGGGGGTGGGGAAGGGGGGGATAAGGAGTTTCCGATGTGTCCATCAAAGAGGAGATTCTTGAGGTGAGACTTGAAGGAGGCCAGGGAGCGGGCAAGACATCGGGACTTCGGGATGGAGTTCTAGAGGTTGGGGGCAGAGTGGCTGAAGGCTCGCCCGCCAATGGTTGGGGAGGTGGGTCGGGAGACTTGGAGCAGACCAGAGCCTGCTGAACAGCGGGGGCGAGCAGGTTCGTAAGGGGATAGTAGGTCACGGATGTAGGAAACATTGCCAAAATAAGTGAAGTTCTGTAAATGTAATAATAATAATAACAATAAACCTTGCATTTGACATAAACGCCTTATAATAAATAATAATCCTTGCATTTGACAGAGCGCTTTTCATGTCGCCTGGACAGCAACATAACAACAAATTAGACGCCTCGAAGCGCTTCATAGACTATATGGTAAAGTGAATTGACTGTACATATGTGGGCGAAATGCGCACAGCAGTATCCCACAGGCAGCCTTGGATTGAAATGACCAATTTTTTTTTAAAGGATTATTATCAGGCGTGCGAGTAAGGAAACTTGCCCAAGGTTTTACCCTCCCTGGAATCGAGCCCAGGTCTCTTGCTTGTAAGACAAGTGGTCTAACCACTGAGCTACAGGACTCCACATTCACACCTTCGAGACATCTCAAAGTGCTTCACAGAATACCCTGTAAAGTGCAGTGACTGTATATATTCGTGGGGGTGTAAGAACCTGTATTCTGATCGCATTTACATATCGAAATCTCTCCTAGAGCTTTGCAGGATTCTTGACTAGTGTAGTGACTGTTTTTTTGTAGGCACACTGTAAACAGATAAACCCTACAAAAGGTGTTAATAAATAATTCTTGCATCTGGTAAAGTGCCTTTCACATCAGAAGGATGTCCCAAAGTGCTTCACAGGGTACACAGTAACCCTGGAGTGTGTTTGTTTTGTGGGTGGATGTTAGAGTATCATGACAGCCAATTTACACACAACCATGAGGTGAATGGCTAATCTAAGAGAACTAGGAGAAAGCGGTTACGACATGTAAAGTGGTATCAGAATACAGGCTCTTACCCCTTCTCCGAAAATATACAGTCACTACACTTTACACTATATTCTGTGAAGCGCTTTTAGATGTCTCGAAGATGTGATAAGGGGCTATGTCAAATGCAAGGATTATTATCAAATAGTGTCTTGAAATCTAAGTTTAATACTCCAAAACAAACCATGGACTGTCAACTCAGCACAGTGTAGGTATGGGGTGAGAACTGACAACACTGCTAATATCTGGAAAATGAGAATTTAAGGTCTCAGGTTCTCTCTTTGTCATGGAATTAAACGACCTACTTATTTTTTATTAAATTGTCTCTGGTTTTCACTTTGTGTAACTCGATCGCAATGCGGACAATTTTTCATTTGTCAGGATTTGAATCCATCACTTTCAAGGAATTACAAAGCTTTGAAGTAAGAACTAGAGAGGCCACTGAAGATAGTTAGCAAACGAGCAAATGGGAAGGTTAGGAGGATTTATTTCATGCACAGAGTGGTTAGTACATGGAATGCCCTGCCCGGGAGCAAGGATTGTGCTGAATCCATATTAGCTTTCACAAGGCAGCTACTAAATACTGATAAAGGAGTCAACTACAGGGGTACAGGCTGGTGAAATAAGACGGAAAGGGTTGTTTTTCTTAATAAGAATAGGAATAATAATCCTTGCATTTGACATAGCTCTGTATCGCTTCATTGAGACGTCTCAAAGTACTTTATAGAATGTATTGTGTATAATTTCTAACAACAACAAAATTACATTTGTATAGCGCCTTTCACAAAAGGAGGATGTCCCAAGGCGCTAGATATAAGTGAATTAACTGTAGTTTGTGGGTGAAACGCTGCAGGCAGTTGAGCATAGCAGTGACCCACAATCAGGTGTGTATTGAATGACCACATTTGTTAGTTTTTTTAAAGGGATTATTACCCCCTGGAAAGTGATCCGTCAATCGACTATCGATTGAGTACCTCCTATTGCTGGGTAAATAGAGGCTTGCAAAGTCAGGAAACTTGCCTGTGCTTTCACCCTGCCCGGGATTGGAACCCAGAACTCTACAAAAGTCTTAAAAGAACCAGCCCAGATACGATGGGCCAAATGGACCTTCTTCCTTGCTGTAAATTCCTCTGGTTCAATGATTTTCATTCGTACTTACCAACTGCCCTTGAGTGATGTATTTCTTCCACCAAAGGAATGGACGCATGGCTGGGATAGCGGAAAGGCCATAGTAGGAGTACATCAGGACGTGAATGAAACTATTAAGAGTGGCCCCGAAGAAAGCTGTAAAATAATCCACAGGGGAGCAATTCAGCACATCAGAAGCATAGGCTGAGAACTTACATCACTGCTATTATTTGGAAAGTACAATAACTGAAAGCAACGGGCTTGAAAAACAAACCACATGGGGAGATGACACTTCTTATGAATGGATCCAATATGTGCACATTTGCATGTGGGCAATCACTCTGCTCACTATCATGCAAGGACACAGGCTCTATATGCAGCACACGACCTACTGAGACTTAACATGGAAAGTCACTATTATTGTACATTATTGGGTGTCTTCCATCGCGAAACACATGCGATTAAAAAAAAATCGATGTACTGTATACAGTATTATATTACTAGATTCTAAGCACAGTTTCCTGTGTTACATTAGGTCTTTATACAATATAAAATACTATTACACCATCCTCCTTAGAGGTATGCAGAGATGCCTTGGAGCTGAGCTGGCTCCAAAGTGTTATATAGAGGCAATAGAGGATCAGAATTATAATAGAATAATACTAATACTAATAATAATCCTTGCATTTGGTAAAGCGCTTTTCACATCTTATCGATGTCTCAAAGCTCTTCACAGAATATATACTGTAAAACGACTATATAATTGTGGGTGAAATGTGGCAGCCAATTGCACACAGCAGTGTCCCCACAAACAGTCGTGGATTGAAATTATCAATTTTATTATTGTGTTTTTTTTGGACACATCATTATTAGGCATGTGCAATAAGGAAACTTGCCCAAGGTTTCGCCCTGACCTGCCTGGATTCGAACATGGGTCTCACCCTTGTAAGGTGAGTGCTCTAACCACTGAGCTACAAGAGCTACAATGAATCCACCTACCATGTGTGGGTGGCATATAAATTTGGAATTCTCGAGATAGGTTTGGAGACTCTTAATGATAGTGGTGGGTTTCCTCAGGTGCCCAGGGATGTGTTTCCAGGATACACAGCTGACCAAATAATACAAATCCACATCTCTATCTTTCAGGATGTTGAATAGTTTCAATAGATTTCCTTCTGAAGGGCTAATTATGTTGGCAGCAGGTATAGGTGGGTGGTACTGAGTGCCATACATTCTATGGATGGATTATTCAACTGGTCCCTAAAGTACATGACATGTAATGATGGGAATCCACTGTAGTGTTTGCTACAGATGGGAATAGAATAATAAAATAATACTACTACTTGTGTCCAGCTTTGCTCTCAGAAAGATCAGAGATCCTTCCCGAGCTGCTGAGTGGTAGCAAGATCACAAGTTCAGTCTGGAAGACGAATGCCTTTCTGCCCATCTGACCTTATTCCTCCTTGAATACCCACTCTACCTCCCTCCACCCACCCCCACCCCCATCACTACATCAAGCTGCTTCTTCAATGAGTCTAGTGTCTTGGCCTCTACCATCTCCCTACCAACCTGTTCCAGTCATTGGTTAGCTTCTGTGTAAAGAAAAACTTCCTTATATCTTCCCCGAATTTGCCCTTCAAAACCCATGCCCTCTTGGTCTACTGTCTTGATGCATACTAAAGTCTTGATCTGGGTTTAGCTTTTAAATCTGGGTTACATTTTCATGATCATATCCTGTATCTAACACTGCCTGGATCCAATGAACTGACAGAGACTACAAGTGCACACCAAACAGTAGAGATGTAAGTATGAGATATATACAGTACTTTGTCAACAGATTGGCAAAAATCTGGTTAATCAGTGCTCTCATCTCCCTCCCTCAAGCCCATTAGGATAACACATAAACCTTTCCAAAATTATTTAATATACATGCGGCACATTATGGCTGAATGCAAATATACCAGTGCTATTTGGTTTTACAGAGACATGGACAACTAAGAATATAATAACAATAATAATAATAATCATCATAGTGGATTTGAATATGACAGCTTTCAAAGTGAGAAGGACATCTCAAAGCATTTCACATGATACTCTGCAAAGGGGAGTGGGTATTTGATGTGGGCAAATGCAGCAGCCAATTTGTGCATAGCAATAAGTCCACAAACAGCCGTGAATTGAATGGTCATTGGCTATTGTGAACTCAAGTTCGTCAGCATTGGACCAAATATGGATCGGGACCAACTGATCCAGGCTGTGCTATTTGGTGAATATCAGGGGCTCAAACAGGAATCCTCAATGGAAACAAGTACATCTCCATTATGTAAAGACTGAAACAAATGGGTGCACGCAAAACAAAGCTTCCAGAAAAACAGTGCGCTGGTAACAGGAGCAGATCAAATCAGTTCTGAACAGTACATCATCTAAGTTTAGCTGCTCTTTTTGATTAACGTAAAATAAACCGAGTAAGTTCTCTCCGGAAAAGAAAAAGACTGTTGTCTCTCTTACAGTGACCACAGGGCACCCAGTTCATAACAAACCACCAGATGTTGAACATGGTGGCGTGATGATAGACATGCAGAATAGTGATCTGGTGGTAGTTCTTTCGTAAAATGAAGAAAAAAGTGTCCATGAACTCTATGACTTTAGAGAAGTAGTACCACCATAGGACACGGACAATCTGTGAAAAAGAAGGAACACACAGATGTAGTTTATCACAGTTTGGGAAATAAAACACGTTGATTAACCAGCGCGCGCGAGCAAGGTCTACTCTGCGTCAATTCATTTGTGCTCTTAAATGTAAATAAGCGGATGGAGTAGCTTGCGAAACACTCTCTGCCCATAACTTCATTGCTCTTTCGCCGCTACTCGGGGAGATTTTGTTTATCGCACGAGGCGTATGGTGGAAGTCCACAAAAAAAACTAACGCTGCGTTCTGTTTTGGGCCGTTTTGCAGGGTGAGTAACTGTTACCCAGTGCTGCTGGAGATAGTGATATCAACAACATGGCCACAAGCAAACCCTGGCATGAATAAGATCTCGCTTTGGACAGCAGAGCCTGAACGCTGCAGGACAAGTTCAAGTTACAAACTGAGGGTATGCTTTAAGTGACGGTGGTGGTGGTGGGTGTGGGTTGTGTGGTGGTGGTGGTGGGAGAACAAATAAACGATCGCTGAACAAATTATCGCACTATTTATCAGTTTCAAACGGTAGGAAGTTGTCCTCTGAAATGTTCCCACCAACAATGCAGTTTAACATAGCAGGGGGGGTTAAAGTTGTGCCAACAAACAATCTCACACCAGGGTGCAATTCTGCGCAAATGCTTCCTACAAACACTGGACTGCACTATTGTTCTGGTGTTCAGTGCATTGACAGAAATAGAGACATAACGACATATCTTATGGACGGGAATCTTACAATAATAAAACCCCTACTTTACCACTTGAGAAGCTTGGTGTATGAAACTACATTTATAATTTAAGAATGATTTAATAATCGTAATAGCAAACACATAACCCAGCACATCCAAAAATTACAAGGCCTTACACATGGTCTAATGAGCGGAGATCTGTAAAGTGCTGTAAATGTCAGGTTGGCTCAATGGCAGCACTATCACCTCTGGATCAGAGGGTTGTGGGTTCGAGCCCCATTGGGTATTTGAGCTCACAGTCTGGGCAGTCACTCCATTGCAGGGCTGGGGTTAGTTGGGCTGCAGTGTTAAGAGGTGCTCCTTGGATGAACCGAAGTTCCATTTGCCTGTTCAGGTGGACGTTACTCACAAACCGCTCACTCAGAGCATGCGCTATTCGTGGGATATTACTGCATGCAAATGCACAGTCGCTACATGTGACTGAAATTCCCATGCAGGCAGGCGCTTTGAGACTATTCCTACTTCATAGGTGCTGTATCAAATGGAAATGGAATGTCATGGCACGTGAAAGAAAACACTGAGAAGAGAAAGGAATTTTTCTGGTGTCCTGGTCAACAATCCCCCAAATTAAATATTTGGTCATTAACTTTTTGGGCTGTTTGTGAGACAGTTTGATCTGTAAATGGCTGCTGCAGTCACCTACTAATCCACAGACACATCACACCACACTTGGGAGAGGTTTAGACATGTAAGGCACTGCATCAAATCCAATAATTATTAAATGATAATGATTGAGAATAATAATAATCCTTGCATTTCGTATAGCGCTTTTCACGGCCTCTAGATGTCTCAATGCGCTTCACAGAATATATTGTAAAGTGAATTGACTGTATATCTGTAGGAGAAATACGGCAGCCAATTACGCACAGCAGTGTCCCACAAACAGTGGAGATGACTGATTTTTTTTATTATTGTTTTTTCTTGGAGGGATTATTATTAGGCGTGTAGAGAAAGTAAACTTGCCCAAAGTTTCGCCCTGACCTGCCTAGATTCGAACACAGGACTCACGCTTGTTAGGCGGGTGCTCTAACCACTGAGCTACAGGACTTCACGATGATAAATTATTAGATTATTATGAGGGATCCATTCTGGAAACTCATGCTAATATCGGGAATTCGACTGTAAGGCAATTCACTTTTAGGGCGGAGTTCCTGTGGGCAGACGGGAATTCTAACGAGATTGTTTCATTACTGAATCTTCTTAAGAAATACCGCAATTAAAGGCTCCAATGTTTACTGCTTCTTTCGGAATCGAATCTACTGGGTGCATCCTGGTTAACATGTACAGTGTCTACAGAAAAAATGTCTTTTGCGATTTTCCTGCTCAGTTCACAGCTCTCAATGAAAGAGAAAGCTGCAGCTTATCATAGAATCAAAGAATATTTGGTGTGGAATCCCATAGTTCAGTGGTTAGAGCACTTGCCTTGCAAGTGAGAGACCTGGGTTCAATTCCAGTCAGGGCAAAACCTTGGGCAAGTTTCCTTACTCCACATGGCTAATAATAATCCCTCAAAAGAAACAATAATAAATTGATCACTTCAATCCACAACTGATAGTGGGACACTGCTGTGCGCAATTGGCTGCCTCGTTTTGCCCACAAATATACAGTCAATTCACTTTACAGTATATTCTGTGAAGCGCTTTGTGACATCTAGAAGATGTGAAAAGTACTGTACCAAATGTAAGGATGATAATTATTATTATTACAGCACAGAAGGAGGCCATTTGGCCCATCGTACCTGTGCCGGTTCTTTGAATGAGCTATTCAACTACCACTCCCCCGCTCTTATTGCACAGCCCTGCAAAATGTTTCTTTTTCAAATATACCTATCCAATTCCCTTTTGAAAGCTACTATCAAATCTGCTTCCATCACCTTTTCAGGCAGTCAATGCAGCCAATGGAGAATTCATAACAATATTAATATTCCTTGCATTTGATATGGCGCCTTATCACATCATTGAGAAGTCTCAAAGAGCGTCACGGAATATATTGTAAAGCGGGTTGACTGTATATTTTGTTGGCGAAACACAGCATCCAATTGCACCCAGCAGTGGCTTACAAATATTCGCGGATCGAGTGACCAAATTATTATTTGGGGGGGGATTATTACCCCTGGAAAGCCATCTGCCAATCGACTAACAACCAGATTCCTATTTACTGGTAGGTAAACAAGTATGTGGATTAAGGAAACTTGCCTAAGGTTTTGCCTCACCCGGGAATTGAACCTGGGTCCTCTCGCTTGTGAGGTGAGCGACTCACCACTACACTCTGGGGCTCCACTTCCAGCAATTCAGTTTGGAATATTGAAAGGCAAGGATGATCACTTTTCAATGACAGTTTATCCGTGTCAAAAGCTAACGTAATGCAAAAGGGTTAAAATTTACGGCGCTCTCTTTGCTGAGATGGCGGTGGCTGTGCGGTAAAGATTCATGTCTTTTCGAGGTTCTGACATGCAATTATCTTGCCAAATTTAGAACTCCTTTGATAATTCAGTGACGATAATAAATAACAGCGATGGCTTATGCCACGTCAGTAGATAGCAATGCCCTCCCCAGTGGAACTACTTGAAGCTTTAGGGAAATCCAACTCTCGTGGGCATTTGCAACGTGAAAACACAAACAGATATTATCTTTTGAACTGCTGGGCTGATATAATCAGTCAATTATATTCAAATCTACCCGATTAAAACATATTTGCAGCCTCATAGGAATTGCTGCAAGTGTAGTGACTGTGTACTTGTAGACAAACGCAGCAGCCAATTTGCACATGGGCAAGTTCCCCATACAGGCACAATGTGAATGAGCAATTTTATCTGTAGCATTGCTGGGGAGAGGCTTATGGATACATATGACACAGATGGAAACCATTCAGCCCATTGAGACTGCACTGGGTCTCAGAGCAAAATACTCCTTTTCCTTTTTCAAACCTTGCTTTGAAGTCTCTAAAATCCACCTGGATAATAGGCAGTTCAATATTTCAGTCAAACAATGGCACCTCGAACAATTTAGCGTATCCCTAGCCCTGCATTAAGAGTGTCAACCCTTACTGTGAGTTTGAAGTCCCAATGTGGGGCTTGAACCCACAACTTTCAGACTCAGAGACGAGAGTTCTACCAACTGAGCCAGGCTGGCACCTAATTTAAATCCATCACTGTTTGTGGGACACTGTTGTGTGCAATTGGCTGCCACGTTTCTCCCACAAATGTCATTTTTGCTAATTTTTTTGTGTGTGTGTCATTACAAAATAGGTCACCGTGCATAGTCCATTCATTTATCTGCATTGCAGTGCATTTCCTTCTACAATGAATCACATTAGGCTTATTGTGTCATGGGATGATTAACATGCACCTGAACAGGCAGATGGGACCTTGCTTAAATTCCCTTAACTATTAACAACAATAATAATAATCCTTGCATTTGATATAGCACTTTTAGATGTCTTCTAGACATCTCAAAGCACTTCACAGAATAAACTGTAAAGTGAATTATCTGTATATTTGTGGGAGGAAACGTGGCAGCCAATTGCGCACAGCAGTGTCCCACAAACAGTGATGGATTTAAATAAACAATTTTTTTTGCGGGGAGGGATTATTATCAGCTGTGTGGAGTAAGGAAACTTGCCCAAGGTTTCACCCTGACCTGCCTGGAATTGAATCCAGGTCTCTCGCTCGTAAGGCGAGTGTTCCAATCACTGAGCTACAGGATTCCACTGAGCTACAGAATTTACGTAAGTCAACAAAAATGGGTAGTTCCAAAAAGAAAAGGAAGAAAATATTAAGGAGATTATTAACTACCCCCAAAATGACCAAGGTGCACCCAGATCTGCATGTAACAATGAGAGCTGTGTTGATGAAGAGCTCACAAAAACCTTTGTAAATTTACCTTCAGGTCGGCCTGGCCAGCACTGTGAGTGTCCTGACAGAAGATGCTGTAACCTCCTTCCCAAACCCCCGTCAACAGCTGAGGAAACAAAACAAACAAGACTCGGTAAGCAAGGTTATTTTGTAAGAGCAATGAAACTTTTACACGTACAATATGCGGGACTTTGCGAGGCGGTTGCTGTGTTCGCCTGCAAGGTTCAGGCATTACACTTTACACTTACGATGAGGGGGTTGAGCTATGAGGATAGGTTGAGCAATCTAGGCCTATATTTTCTAGAATATAGAAGAATTAGAGGTGATCTTATAGAAACCTATAAGATTATTAAGGGGCATGACAGAGTAGACAGTGGGAGACTGTTTCCCCTGGTTGGAGAAACTATAACTAGGGGACATAGTTTTAAGATTAGCGGGTCAGCCTTTTCACACCGTTGAGGAAAAACTTCATTCAGAGAGTAGTGAATTTATGGAATTCTCTACCACAAAAGGTTATAGATGCCTAGTCCTTGAACATATTCAAGACTGAGATTGATATATTTCTTATGGATAAAGGGATTAAGGGATATAGGGATAAGGCGGACAGGTGGAGTTAGATTAGAAGATCGACCATGATCTTATTGAATGGTGGAGCAGGCTCGAGGAGCCGAATGGCCTATTCCTGCTCCTAATTCGTATGTTCTTATGTTACATTACGGTATACCCTGTGAAGCGCTTTGGGACGTCCCACTAATGTGAACAACCACAAGTTGCATTCACTGCAACCACAACAGCGACTTGCATTTACATAGCAGGGTAACCTCCCACAAAAGACTCTTTGGCCAATCAAACGAGAATTCCTTGTGGAGACCACAAAAAGATGGTCTATCACAGCCTGTACCATAGAGCCATAGAAATGTATGACTTGTCATTTGGTCCATTATTTCCGTGTTCCAAGAAATCATCCACCCCAATCCCAGATCCCCACTCTTTCCCGTACGCCCTAATAATTGTGGAAACTGAGGATCTTAGTTTAAAAACCAGGTTGGCTGATTGATCCTCCCCAAAATAGTCTTTGCCTCTGATATAGTTCAAGACGAGAGGATGCCTTAAGGTGATTCATAGGATTGCTGTAATGTATAGTGTGTATTTTTGTAGGCAAATATAGTAGTAATCCTTGCAATGGATACAGTCTTCGAGACATCTCAAACATGCTTCAAAGAATATACTGTAAAGTGAATTAACTGTATATTGTATGGGCGAAACACAACAGCCGATTGCGCAAAGCAGTGTCTATCCCACAAACCGTTGTAGATTGAATGACCAATTTTTTCTTAAGGAATTATTACCCACGGAAAATCTATCCCCCAAATGACGAACAACCGGGTTCCTACTTACTGCTGGATAAACAGGCAAGTGGAGTAAGGAAGCTTGCCCTACGTTTTGCCCTCCTGGGAATTGAACCCAGGTTTCTCACTTGCAAGGTGACTTCTCTCACCACTGAGCCACAGAATTACACTCCAAAAATGTGTTTTTTGTGGGTGAAAGGCTGCAGCCAATTGCGCACGGTATTGTCCCATGAACATTATATCATTATATATTATATTAGAATTAAGATGAAGTGGTTTGCAATGCACCTGTCATCATTGAAATCTGGCTTCAAATCCACCCTGGCCAGCAAAAAAAGATAGTTTCATCTTGTTAATAGTCCACAGCACTGAATTGGCCACTGATTCAAAATCCTCCTCTAAAAGATCAGCAAACTGACTGGTATGAGTTACGGAAAGGTCATACTTTTAAAGTATGTGTGTGTTTAAAAAGATGTGTGTGTGTGTCTGCTTGTTTAAAGATTGTACAGTATGTGTGTATAAATACGCTATTTCAAGGGCTTTGAGTCATCCCAAAGTGAAAAGAGCTATACAAATGTAAGTTGTCTTTGAGATGTCTTAAAGGGCTTAACAGAATATACTGTAAAGTGAATTGAATATAAGAACATAAGAATTAGGAAATTCCATCCTTAGGATTAGGGTTAGGGTAGGCCATTCGGCCCCTTGAGCCTGCCCCACCATTCAATAAGATCATGGCTGATCTATTAATCTAACTCCACCCAACCGCCTTATCCCCATAAACCTTAAACCCTTTATCCATAAGAAATTGACTGCCTGAAGTCAATATATAAACTGTATAAACCGTGTAATGTGCATTATTGTATTTACTGGTTTACTGATCTGCTGGGAAACGCTGTCCTATTCCATCTGAAAAATGCCACAGAATGTATCAAAGTTCACTGAAGGTTTTTAGTGTATCTAGCCACAGGTGCAAATAAGAGTATGGCATTCATTGCAGGTCCTTTCTAACACACAGTAATTAAACAAGTCTGCATTCTGTAAGCGCTTTGAGAAGTCGAGGAGACATGAAAAGTGCTACTTATATCAGATGCAAGGATTATTATTATTATTAGTATACATTTTACATGTATAATGGAGCCTATCATGTCTCAATGTGCTTCACGGGATACACTGTAAAGTGGAGTAACTGTGCGCATTGTGGGTAAATGCAGCAGCCAATTTCCACATAGTGGTGATCCGCAAAAGCCGCGGAGTGAGTGACCAATTTTTATTGCAAGAGCATTTGTTGGCCAGGAATGAGAGAGACTCCCTTCTCTTTTTCAATAGAGCTTCAGGACAGACCTTTAACTGCCACCTAGACAGGCAGACGGGGCATCTAACGTCTCATCTGAAGCATACGAACCTGTCAAAAGGGAACTGGATAAGCATCTGAGCTGTAAAAACATGAAGTGATAATGGGGTGGATTGGGGCTGGGAGGAGGTGGGGGGGGAGTGAGAGCTAGGGGGAAAAAAAGAACTAGAAGGTGAAATTCATGTACATTTTTAGAAAAATAGTTAATATTGTTAACATGGGTGATATCATTATTATAATAATCCCTCAAAAAAACCCATAATAAATTGTTCATTTCAATCCACAACTGTTTGGCTGCCGCGATTCGCCCACATACATACAGTATATTCTGTGAAGCGCTTTGAGACGTCTGGAAGATGTGAAAAGCGCTATATCAAATGCAAGGATTATTATTGTTATTATTATTATTAGTACAGTACTATTAATTGCAGTGACGCACATTGGGTCACGGGCACCAGTGGTCTCAGGGGTATGCTGCTCAGATAGTTTGTTTACGGGCGTCATCATATGCAGGCAATGCACATCAGTCACTGAGCTGTTTCACAGCAGACAGCGTCACAATATAATCGCGACGCTGAACTCACTCGATATCCACACTCCAGCACTTGCAATTGGACAGCAATTAGGAGTGGAAACTTTGGCTGCTTTTTGCTCAGGTTGGTGGGGGGGAGAGGTGGGGGAAAGAAGGGGAGAGCTCAATGACAATACTAAAGCCAATTAGCGCATTCCTCTCTGGTGCCTCTGATTGTGATTAGCTGAATCAGCACAGACCGGGGGTCACAGCCTGGGACCTTCCTGACCTGGGTGGGTCAACACAATGCAATACTCCCCTCCCCTCCCCCCACCCTCCGCCACCACACACACCAAATGATTCATGCAACGCACATTAACATGAGGATCTGTTTCTATGGGAACTGGACAGACAGCAAGAGAGGAAAGCAAAACGTGATGAAATTCATTTAGCAAAATTGAACGTGCGTTTGCACACACTTCTCACCTCAATAAACATGTATAAGGAGAGGAGTGTTAATCCAATGTTATAGACCACTAGCGTTCCCCTGCAAGACACAGGAGCCTTGTTCTTCATGTACTTTGGTCCAGCCCAGACCACAAAGAGGTATAATAGAGTGAGTAGAAAAGTCGGGGGATAATTATCTAGAAGTAAAAAACCCTCAACTCTGGGATCTGGAATAAGAGAAAAAAATTAACGTTAGAATAACAATAACAAATTATATTTGTACAGTGACTTTCACGTTGGGAGGACATCCTGAGGCTCTGGACAGTCGGGGATTTGGATCTGAGCTAGGAGTTGAGATCTGAGATCAGGTAGGGTGGGTGCATTGCAGGAGTAGGAGGGTGAGCGAAGGCACTGTGGAAGAGCAAGGTCTTGGGAACGGGAAGTGCCTGAACGAGGCAAGGCAGGGACGAAGGTCAAGGATTTCCAAAGGGTGGAGACAGAGAGGCTGAAGGCTTGACCATTGATGATGAGGAGGGCCGGGTGGGGGACGAGGAGCAGGCTGGAGCCTGCTGAGTGGAGAGAGCAGACAGGTCAATATGGTGCTAGCAAATCACAGAGATAGGAAAGAGCAAGGCCTGGGAGGGCTCTGAACTAGAGGATGAGGATTTTGAACTCTGTTCTCTGGAGGATGGGGAGCCGGTGGAGCCAGCCCAGGGTGGGGGTGATAGGGTGGTGCAGGGGAGGACACAAGTTGCAGAGTTCTGAATGATCTGTGGCTTATTTAGGGAAGAGTGGAGGCCGACAAACGGGAAGTTTGCGTAGTCAAGCTGGGATGTAACAACTCTGCACAAACGCATTAAAGTCAAGCAGTGTTTAAACAAACAAACAAACAAACAACTTCCACTTATTCAAATCCCTCCGCTCCTATGTAACCCCCTACCTCTCTGACCTCCTCTCTCCTTACAACAGTATTCGTTGCCTTTGCTCTGCCAAGTCTGGCCTCCTCTTTGTTCCCCGAATCCTCCATTCCACCTTCGGCAGCCATGCTTTCAGCTGCTACGCACCAAGGCTCTGGAACAACTCCCTTCTCCTATCCCTTCGCCTTGCCCCCTCCTTTCCCAATTTCAGATCTCGGCTAAAGACCTTTCTTTTCAACCACTCCTCCTGGCTCGGTCCCGCGATCCATTATTGGGAAGCGCTCTGAGATGCCATCCAGCGTGGAGGGCACTACACAAATCCAAGATGTTGTTGTTATATAGCGACTTCCAAGCCAGGTGATGTCTCAGAGCGCTCAACAATAGTGGAGCCTGACACCGAGGGGAGGTGGCTGTAAGCACGGTCGAAGAGGAAGGTTTTCAGGTGAGACTTGAAAAGGGGAAGCGAGGGGGAAAGAGAGAGGGATTGAAAGTGTTCCAGAGTTTTGGGGTGTAGCGGCTGAAAGCTCTCGCACCCTCCACCCCAATGGTGGGGTGGAGGGTGCGAGAGACGAGCAGGAGACCAGTCAGGGCCAGACGAGCCCTGACACATAATGCTGTGAGGAGGTCGGAGAGGTAGGGAAGTGGCAGTGAGTCAATGTTTACAGTCGTAGCCAAGCATTTAAACAATGTGCTTAGCTTCCAAAGTACGCTGGGAGATGACACAGACAGCATTATGCATTGGGAAGGGCTTAACATGTTTTGTGACAGGTAAGAAATCAGTTGCAGCTCATCATTATCTTCTACCACAAATTGTGAAACCGCTTGGAAAACACACAACATAATAACAGTATTGCACTCGAAACAGCTGTGCAACACTGAACACATCAACCCACCCCAATGAAAATAAACCTTTTTTTTTAATGCCGTGCCCTTAATGGACTGAAAAATGGGCATTATCTAATCTACAGACTGGCTAAACCTTAATTCCCCGGCATTAAGCAAATCGTTATGGTTCAGTGCACTGCTGAGCACAGCGAAACAATACGTTTTTCACATTCGCTGCACAACCTCTGAGAGAGAATTGTCAAACACAGACAAATTGACCACATCATACAGAGCCTCTCAAAGAACAAAAGATGCATGCTGTTCCCTTCTTTTTCCCCATAGGAAAGGGCGCATTACTAGTTTATAGCTGTCAATCTGTAATTAGGAAGCAAGCTAATTAATTCATTAATTACTATACCTCGCGCCATACGTTCTACCATCGGCGGCCGCGCTTTCAGCCACTACACCCCCAAAACTCTGGAACACTCTTCCTCTAGACCTCCATCTCGCCCCTTCCTTCCCCATCTTCAGGTTGTGCCTGATGAGCTTCCTATTCGACACAGTCAAGCGCTTCCGGACACTACTCTGCGTGAATTTGACAAAGCGGCTTTCAATTTCTTACTGTTAAACAAGGAAACTTCGAGATGTGAGGCACATAGCTTGTCTTTGTTTGTCAGCTGGGTGTCTGACAAATGCAGAAACCCATCGGCATACTTTAGGAGTAGGCCCAACGGTAGATACCATGTAATTAATTTATCTGTTATCCACTAACAGACAGAGAATTCCACCAAAGTATGCCACTCACACTTGGAAATATCCTGTATTTGGTTTGGCTACCAATCATGCTGACACTACACTCACTCCGTGGCAGTTTGGGGGATAATGCACTATGTAACTAACTGCGTGTTTTACTCACAAAAACACAGTCAATCCACTTTGCAGTATATGATAGCATTTAAACGTCTCAACGACATGATAAGGCACTGTATCAAATGCAAGCATTATTATTTATTATTATTACTTTGCAGTATAATCTTTGAAAGATATTTCTGGCGTGAGAACTGCTATGCCAAATGTCAATATTATTTTGGATATTGGGAAACAGCTAAAGCTGCATAGTTTAAAGCTTAGTGGATAACAGATAAATTAATTACATGGTATCTACCATTGGGCCTACCAGTTCAGTCGGGTGTTACATTCCACATGAGCCTTTCTCCAACCCAATCCTCTTTATCCTCCTCCTGTTCACCTCTTTGAAGGTGGCAGGACAAGTAGACAAAGCCACTAAGAAGGCATATGGGATACTAGGCTTTATAAATAGGGGTATAGGGTACAAAAATCAGGAAGTGCTGACTAACCTCCATAAAACTTTGGTTAGGCCTCAGCTGGAGTATTGTGTCCAATTCTGGTCACCACACTATAGAAATGATGTTAAGGCATTGGAAAGGGTTCAATGAAGGTTTACTAGAATGGTAACAGGATTGAGGGACTTCAGTTATGGGGAAAGGCTAGATAGGCTAGGTTTATTCTTTTTAGAACAGAGAAGGTTGAGAGGAGACCTAATAGAGGTTTATAAAATCATGAGGGGATTCAAAAGAGTGAATAAGGAAAAACTGTTTCCACTGGAGGGCGAATCTATGATTTGTGGTCACAGATGTAAAATAGTTTCAAAACAAAGCGGAGGGGAGCTGAGGAGAAATTTTGTTACTCAGTGGGTTGTTTGAATCTGGAATGCATTGCCTGAAAAGATGGAGGCAATTTGATAACAGCTTTTAAAAGAGAATTAGATCTTTATTTAGGGAGAACAGGTCTGTTAGGTTATGAAGAGAGAGCTGGACAGTGGGATTCAGTTGCTCTTTTCAAAGAGCTGACACAGACTAAATGGGCTGAATGGCCTCCTTTTGTGCCGTAAAATTCTATGATTCTGTGATTTTATACATTACCTTCTCTCTAGTGTATGGTTCGAGCTTCCTCTTAAATGCATCGATGATATTTGTGGGTTTAGCTCCATATCAGCACTCTGAGCTCATAGCCAAGGCTGTCCCTCCAATGCTGTGCCCAATGCTTTTGCCCACAAATATATAGGCAATTCACTTTACAGTATATTCTGTAAAACGCTTTGAGACGTCGATAAATATGTGGAAAGCGCTATATGAAATGCAAGGATTATTATTTATTTATTGGTGTTGCATTGTCGGAGGTGCCGTGAGATGTCCTTCAGATGACACGCTGAATAGAGGTCCAGTCTGCCTATTCAGATATGGATAGTATTATTTGCAAGGAGAAGGGAGTTTCTCCAGATATCTCGACTAACTTTCCTCCACATAAAAATGGTAATTCGCTTCACTTATGGCTGTTTGTGGGTCATTTTCTGTGTCGCAAATTGCCTTTTTGCGTTCAATGAAAAAACATACAATCCTAATGTTGAATGCATAAAGTGCTATGAGGTGCTGGATGATGGGCCAACAATTCAGACAAGTACCAGAAAATTTTGTTTCAGGAAGTACAAATTTACATACAGTAGAAGCCATTTATCCGTGACTCGATGCACCGGCACTTCCGTATAACCGGCACGCCCCCAAAAAGTCCCCATTCGATTAACTGGAACTTATCTGGAACAATAGCGGTGGAGCATTTGTAAATGCATCAATAATAACATAACAACAGAATACTGCATTGGCACTCACCGTCAAAACCACTTTCCTGTGCCCCCCACCCCCGCTGGAACATGCTGCGCTTGAATCCCTGATGCTGAGGTTGAGGTTGACAGTCATCCAGTGTCTCCCCCAAAATGGAGCATGCCAAGCAGGTGAAAAAAATGGAGCGCGTATGACATTAAAGTCAAACTAGCGGCAAGCTGATAACGCTAGCCGATAACCCACATTGTCGTGCAGGTGCAGTATTTCGGTTTGCCGCTAGTAGAGTCTAGGGCTTCGGCTTGCAGCTAGTAAAGTTGCGCGACTTTAAAATCGCACTGCCGTTTTTTTCACACGCCTGGCGGCCCCCCCATTCAAAAATGAATCGCTGAACTGCAAACCCCATCCAGCAAAGGTGAGAAGCGCAAGAGAGCAGCCCCAACAACAAGCACCAACACAACATTCTGTCACTATCTGCCACTACTTAGTCTGGTGTGTATGGTGTGTGTTAAAATAACTTTAATTTTTTTGCAGTGGGTTTTCGGCCGCTGGCCGCCCAAATATCCGGCAGGCGCTTTAACCGGCATTGGCCAGGTCCCGCAGGTGCCGGATAAACGGGCTTCTACTCTATATATATTGGTGGAGTCCTGAGGCTCAGTGGTTACAGCACTGTGACCTGCGTTTTGAACCCAGGAAGGTCAGGGCGAAACATTGGGCAAGTTTCCTTACTCCACACATCTAATTATAATCCGTCAAAAAAAAACCTATAATAAATTAGTCATTTCAATCGATGATTGTTTGCCGCGTTTCACCCACAAATATACAGTCAATTCACTTTATGGAATATTCTGTGAAGCGCTTTAAGACGTCTACAACACGGGAAAAGCGCTATATCAAATGCAAGGATTATTATTACATATTGTATATTAAAAAATTGATACCACTCAACTAGTGAAAACTTTGAATGAGAACAGGAGGTGTTATGCAGCTTCAGACGTTTTTTTGCAAGCACCAGATTGAGCTTCTCATCAAAGAGACTCCGTAGGTCTAAAAGGTGCACATTCAACCTTCAATTCCTCATTTCTTTCCTCCAATATTTTTAACATTTGCTCACTCATCCTTTGCAGTGTAATTGCAGACGAGGCAAATCGATTCGGCCTTCTCTCAGAAAGGTCAAGCACCTATAATAGTACATCACATTCATCCATTACAATGAATGAGATGGTTGTTTCGACCAGACCTCAGACCTTATTCCTTCACTGGACTTTACTCAACAATATATTAATAATCCTTGCATTTGACATAGTGCCTCATCACGTCATTTTACCTGGGCGTTGTTCACACTTCGGATAGGGGATCAGTTTCTCAACATCTACGCTAAGCTCTGCTAGCACCTTTGGAGAAATTGTGGGCAAGTCAGAACCCATTAATTCCTCCATTGTACTAACATCACAGAATTATTTTCCTAGGATGATGGTCATGTTGTCTACCTTCTCATAGTAGACCTTCAAAACTCTTGAGCACTCCAATACATCTCCCCTTTCCCACCGCACACAAAAATTATGGGACTTTTATTTTAATAAAATATTACTATATGACCGGAAACAGGAAGTTAAATAAAATATTCCAGTTTCCAATTCCAAATTGCTCCTGGGTTGAAAGCAATGAGATGAAAATATACTCATCACAGATTTGATAAAATTGGAATCTGTTCTGGAATTTGATTTAAGATGTAACATTTTTCCATCTACTTTCAAAGACCAGCATCTAATAATCCTTGCATTTGATATAGCGCTTTTCACGTCTTCTAGACATCTCAAAGCACTTCACAGAATATACTGTAAGGTGAATTGACTGTATATTTTGTGGGTGAAACGTTGCAGCCAATTGTGCACAGTAGTGTCCCACAAACAGTGGTGGATTGAAAGGGCCAATTTATTATTGTTTGTTTCTTTAAGAGATTATTATCAGGCATTTGGAGTAAGGAAATTTTTTTCCCCTGCCTGGAATTGAACCCAGATCTCTCTCACTTGCAAGGCGAGTGCTCTAACCGCTGAGCTACTGGACTCCACATCCTCCATCTATCTTCTATCTTCTCCCTTCCCCCAAAAAGACTATTGCCATCGCTTCCTAATTGCAAAGAGCAACATATCATTGCAGCTTCATGGGAGTCAGGATGTTGTGAATTCAAACTCTTCGTTGGGACTTTAATATCTGAGTCTAGGCTAACAATAATAATCATAATAATTATAATCCTTGCATCTTATATAGCACCTTGTCATGTCATTGAGACGTCTCAAAGCGCGTCACAGAATATACTGTAAAGTGTAGTGACTGATGTTCCAATGCACTGCTAGGGGAGTGCATTGTGGAGGTGCAAACCTTAAATCAAAATCTCATTAAAGATCTCACAGCCGTTTCAGAAAAAGAAGGGAGTTCTTGGTGTCCTGGCCAACATTCCCCCAGATAAAAGCAATCATTCACTCCATGGCTGTTTGTTGGGACACTGCTCTGTGCAAACTGAATGCCATTATTGTTTTTCATACAATGTCACTATTTAGCAAATCCTGTGAAGCACTTTGAGGTGTCCTCCTGATGTCAAAGGTGCTGTAAATATGCGAGGATTGTTATATACCATAACTCGATCAGAACACAGTGAATCAGCAATCAATTATCTATTATAGGGCAGGGTAATGAGTTGGGACTGTTTTAAAGAGGAAACCCAAACTGGGTAACAAATGTTGAAAGCAGGCTTTGCGACCACCCATTATTAATAATAATCCTTGCATTTGATACAGGGCCTTATCATGTACTTGAGACATCTCAAAGGACTTCATAAAACATATTGTAAAGTGGATTAACTGTGTATTATGCGGGTAATAAGTTGTGCACAGCAGTGTTCCACAAACAGTCGTGGATTAAATTAGTTTTTTTGTGTGATTAATACCCCTGGAAAGCGATCTGCCGATCATCTAGCAACCAGGCCCACCTTACTACAGTACTAGGTAAACAGATATGTGTAGAGTAAGGAAACTTAAGGTTAAGCCAAAGGTTTCTCCCCACATCGGAATCAAACCCGGATCCTCTCACTTTTGATTTTGATGTGAATCTCATTGCACTATGGGTTTTCCCTGGCTATGAGATCTTTAACATGTAAATTTATTATTATTCAATTATAATTTAATTCAATAATAGTCTCAGACTGCTTAAGGGTCCAGTGAAGCTGACATAATGTGAAAGGATACAGCTCAGAAAGTTTGTTTCGGAAGCACGTGGGAAGATGTGAAGTGTTGTCAGTTTCAGAGGAAGTGGCCCATCCTGTTTTACTCTATTCAGCGATTGGATTAACGCTGGAACTAGGGGGTGGGAGTGGTGAGGGGGAGGAGGCGATTCTGGGCTAGACTTGTGCCATGTAATTAGTCTCTTGCTGAAACCACCGCCTCTTGGCTGGACTATTCAAATGCCCTCCTCGCCGGTCTCCTCTCTGTTACCATTTATAAAATCCAGCTCATCCGCCGCCCGCATTCTCACCCATAGCAAACTCCGCTCCCGGATTACCCCAGTCCTTGCCAGACTGCACTGGCTCCCTGTCCCGGAGAGGATCGATTTCAAGATCCTCACGCTTGCATTTAAATCCCTCCACTCCTCTGCAACACCACTACCTCTCTGATCTCCTCTCCCTTCACAACAGCACCCTCTGGGACGCTACCCTGCGTGAGTGGCGCTACATAGAGTTGTTGTTGGTGTTGTCTTGGAACGCTTGTGGGCTGGTGGGAGATCAGAACAGAAGTCGACAAAGTCTGCAAAGTGACAGTGTCTCTTCTACTGGGCCATGACTGTATGTGCCTGAGTAGTAAAGCAATTCTAGCCCAGCAGTTTAAAACAGGTGGTGTTTACTTGAACGTTGAGATGAGACCTGACAGAGGATTTTAATACGAGAAGCTTTGATGACACTACAGGGAGAAATTGTTTCCACTGTGTCAGTAACTACAGTCAGAGCTTTTTTAGGTCAGCTGGGTGTCTGACACATGCGGAAATCCATTGCTCTGCTTAAGTGTATCCAATACTACACTGAGAATTCCACTTACATGGGTAGCCTAGAGGGAAGGATTTAAGATAATTACCAAAAAGCAAAGGGTAGGATTAAGAGAACTTCTTCAAACAAACAACACACACAGGGTTGAAAGAACATGGAATGCCCTAACCAGAACTGTGTTTGAGACAGATATGTTTTTAAAAGGGAAAATTAGACAGATATCGGAAATGAAAAAATATAAAGGATAGGGTGGAAAAGGCAGAAGAGTGCGACTGAACAAATTACTCTTTCACAGAAACAGAACAGGTACAATGGGCCAAATCGTTCCTTCTACACTGAAACTTCTTCCATATAGACAATCTTCACATTTGATATAGAGCCTTTTCATGTCATTGAAACGTCTCAAAGGGCATCACAGAAGACATATCATAAAGTGAATTGACTGTTTGTGGGAGAAATGTGGCAGCCAATTGCACACAACAGTGTCCCACAAACAGTTGTGGATTGAGTTATCAGATTTTTTTTTGAGGGATTATTTCCCCGTGAAACTGATCCACCAATAGACTAACAACCGGGTTCATATTTACTGCTAGGTAAACAGAGGCATGTAGATTAAGAAACCTTGTCTAACAACAAAAACAACAACAAAATTACATATATAGAGCACCTTTCATGTCGGGAGGATGTCTCAAGGCGCTGAACAGTCAGGTCGGGACTGAGCATGGGAGAGCGGCAGGATAGGGGGGAGGGGCGGGAGAGACTTAGGAGGAGAGGGAAAGAGTTGGGAGGGCAGCAGAAGGCACAGTCGAAGAGTAGGGTCTTAAGACCAACCTTGAAGGAGGCAAGGGAGGGAGCGAGGCGACGGGACTGTGGGATAGAGTTCTAGAGTGTGAGGGCAGAGAGGCTGAAAGCCCGTCCGCCGATGGTATAGCGAGTCGCACGGGGGACATGGAGCAGACCGGAACCCGCTGAACAGAGGGGGCGGGGAGGTCGGAGAGATAGTGGGGTGGCAAGACCATGAATTGCCTTGAAAGTGAGGATGAGGATTTTGAATTCGATCCTCTAGGGGATGGGGAACCAATGGAGCAGGGCGAGGGTGGCAGTGATGTGGTCGCGGAGCTTGGTGCGGGTAAGGACACAAGCTGCAGAGTTCTGAATGATCTGCAGCTTGTGAAGGGAATAATCAGGAAGGCCAACAAGGAGGGAGTTTCCATAGCTTCCTAAGGTTTTGCCTGCCAGGACATCAAACCAGGGTTCTTGCGAGGTGAGGGGGCTAATCACTAAACCACAATACATCACAATTCTGTGGTATTTAACTCTGAGATGAACAATTCACTGAAATGCCAACACTAACTACAGGTACATGTAAATGTTTAAACTATATAAACTACATTATTTTTAAATCCCCTGAAGTGCTACACCACATGAAGGGCTCCATGTAAACACTATGGAGTCTTTGTCATTGTTGCACTACAA
Organism: Hydrolagus colliei; assembly: GCA_035084275.1. Taxonomy (NCBI): domain Eukaryota; kingdom Metazoa; phylum Chordata; class Chondrichthyes; order Chimaeriformes; family Chimaeridae; genus Hydrolagus; species Hydrolagus colliei. The sequence goes on from CM068744.1 coordinate 33,023,453, forward strand.
AGTTTTGTCAATTCAGGAAGCGAATCCATATGTGGTGATGAGGTCCTCGGCCAGGCATTCAAGCGAGGGCAGGGAAGGTTACAACAATAACAACAACAAAATTGCATTTACAGAGCGTCTTTCACGTCGGGAGGACAGCCCCAGGTGCTGAACAATCAGGTCGGGAGTTGAGCAAGGGAGAGGGGTGGGGGTGGGGGGGAGTGGCGGGAGAGATTTAAGAGGAGAGGGAAAGCGTTGGGAGGGCAGCAGAAGGCACGGTTGAAGAAGAGGGTCTTGAGACCGGCCTAGAAGGAGGTTAGTCAAAGATTATGAAGGGAACTGATATTTCAGAGTAATGTGAAATTCAGACACCGTGCAATTGGCAAAGGTGGACACACATTCCATCACCCTCCCACCCCACCCTCACCTCGCCCTTCCCAAGCCCCATAATTCAACCTCAGAGGTTCTATGAGGACAACACGCAGATGGAGGGAAAACTAAAGTCATCATCACAGGAGCCTGTGGGTTGGAGTCCAGCTGCATTATCTTCTCTCATATTCTAGAATAGCTCCAAGAGACTGTTGGGTTGAAGGAATTCTTTGCCTTTTGACTGAGCTGATATACACGTGAGGTTCGGTTCAGGTTCAACCTGAATGGAACCTCATGTGTGTATCAGCTCAGTCAAATCTGAAGATCCCATGATACTGTTTTCGATAATCTTACAATAGAGATCAGAAACTTCTCCTGGCCTGCATTTTCCATCATCTAAATTGACCCCAAACAGACGGTTCATTCCATTGCTGTTCTAGGAGCCATTGTTGGGAGTGAACAAATGCATGAGGTGGTGCATGGTACACTGCAGGAGGGGACGCATAAGGCAATGAAAGAGATGTTAATACTGCAGTCATAATCCTTGCATTTGATTTAGCGTCTTGCCACATCATTGGGACGCCTCAAAGCATTTCACAGAATACACTGTAAAGTGAATTGTCTGTATTTTGTGGGCGAAACACGTGAGACGCCACATGAAGTTGTGAACGAGGGCAATGAATGCAGGTTGAGAGCGGAGGAAACAACAACAACATAAAAATTACACTCATATAAGCGCCTTTCACGTCGGGAGGACGTCCCAAGGCACTGGACAGTCACTGTGTCAGAAATCCTATAACACCAACTGGGAGGTGAGAGAGAGAGATATCAGAATGGTTTGCAGGGGACATGATAAATTGCAGGTAACAAACAGGTAGATGCTGTTTTTCTCCAGTGTGCCCATTTGTTAGTTGGCTGAACAACACTCTGGGGACCACCCCTCTAAACAATGGAAAAAACTGAACTGGAATAAATAAAGAGTGCTGAGCTAAGCCAGCTGCTGGGGCAGTCATGTGAGCGAGCAGAAAGCAGTGTGCTCGGTAACCTCACCCAGATTCAGATGATTCAGATTTTACACTGACATACATCAGTGGAACAGGAAAAGATTACGACACACACACACACACAGGGAGGTATGTCATAGGAAAAAGGCAGAAGTAATTGAAAGGTTTCCAAAAGACTTATTCGGAAAAAGAATCCAGGAAAATTCTGTGAAACCGCTCATTTCAAAGGAGGGGGCCTGTGTGCGAAAGGAAGAGAAATTTCTTCCAAACGATTCCTGCCGTCAAATTTACAGCGTTTGAAAGCTATTGCAGGGTGAGAGGGAGGATGGGGCAGAATCTACTGTTAAAAAAAACAAATACAACATTGAAGGACTGTTTCCACAAACACAGATAGCAAACACACAGGGGAACTGAGAAAAACCCTTAGTCCTCCCTCCCTCCCTGTGGCAGAAACAACTGTGAATACATGTCTGCATATTTTCAAGCCAGCTTTCCATCTCTGCAAACGTGTTACAGAAAATTCACCTTCCACACTAATTCAGAAGGTTTTGTAAGCGTTTCTTCACTTCTCAGCCAAGTAATTCACTTTACCATATATTCCGTGAAGCGCATTGAGACGCTCAATGACGTGATAAGGCGCTATATCAAATGCCAGGATTCTGATTATGGTTTTTATTAAAGTTTGTTTGCAAGGGAACTAAGTCAAAAAGGAGGGTCCAATTTAAAGGGGCGGGGGGGGGTGGGGGGGCAGACATGGGGTAGTGGAAGCTTTGAGTTTATTTGCTGCTGGCTTTTGCACATTGAAATGCTTTTAGGTGCAGTTGAAAAGGAGACATCAGTTTAAGCCTCGAGTGTATTAAACAGCTTAGGTAAGCCATTTTTAAAATAAAGCGTTCATTTGTGGGAGGGAACCACTTTGATAACTGTGGTGCTGTGGGATTGAAGTTCAGAGCAACTGAAATCCTGTATGCCTACAGGCGCAGCTTGTGGTATTATCTGCTTTCTGTTTGCTCTCTCTTGTCTTTTCACTGAATCGTGGAAATTGACAGTGTAGGGGTTTGTGATTTGGCCTATCGAGCCCGCTTCGCAGCACTTGATTATCCTAGCCTCGAATCATTGCATCTCCTTCCAAACAATAATAATAATCATCATCATCATCATAACAACAATAACATAATGACAACACTTTGATGCATTTGATGCAGCACCTCATCACAAGACGTTTCAAAGCGCTTCACAGGATAAACCATAAAGTGAATTGACTGTATATTTTTGGGCGAAACACACAAATAATAACTTGCACTTATCTGGGGCACTTGCACGGAAGAAAACACCTGAAAGCACTTTATAGAGGTGGAGTGGAGTGGGATGCTGAGGTGGTGTGTGTATGCTTCGAGTGGGGCAAAGAAAAAACACATCATGTAATCAGCGCCTCTGTCCTCACAGCAGAATAAAAGATTTGTAGGTCTCACGAGATCTCAGCTGGGCTCAAGATAGCGAATGCCTCGTGGGATGGGCTGATGTGACACACAAGGGGATCCTGCTAGAGACATCCTGAGGCTCTATTTTATATAAAAAAAGAAACAATCTCTTGCACTGCGGTTTTACTGTTTGAGCAATTCACTGACCCCCTTTTATGATTGAAACTAATCCTTCCAGTGTTTTCCGCAGCATCATTCACCAGGGTCGTGCCATACATCTGGTCCCATCTGTTCAAATTGATGGCTTCTCACGTCCCAGTGAGTTAAGATATACACGATGCAGCCATACAGGCAGATCACAGATTCAAATCCACTCCAATGCAGTGCTGGGGACATGTTACATCGTTAAGAGATACCATCCTTCAGATGAGATGTTAAACCAAGGTCCAGCCACATGCTAGGGTGGATATTAAAGAGAAGGGAATTTCTTCCGCCCAAATAAATTGCTCAAATAAAATTGGTCAATCACCTCACGGCTGTTCGTGGGGTATTACCATGTGCAAATTGCTGCTGCGTTCATCTACATCTCAACAGTCGCCACAGTTTATTTGCAGTAAATCCTGTGGAGCATTTTGGGACGTCTTCCTGATGTGAAAGGCTCCACACTAAAAGCGACTTTATTGATTGTTAGTGGCGGGGATCTCAGTTGTAAGGGCGCTGTGATTGTTCTCGACATCCCTGTGTAAGGAATGAAGCAGGGTTCCAACACCTGATCACAACCCAAATAGCCTTACATGGAGCTCGTGTGGTTCCGTGGTTAGAGCACTCGCCTTACAAGCGCGAGACCTGTGTTCGAATCCGGGCAGGTCAGGGCGAAACCTTGGGCAAGTTTCCTTACTCCACACGTCTAATAATAATCCCTCAAAAAAAAAAAATTGGTCATTTCAATCCATGACTGTTTGTGGGACACCGCTGTGCGCAACTGGCCGCTGCGTTTCGCCCACAAGTATACAGTTAATTCACTTTACAGTATATTCTGTGAAACGTTTTGAGACGTCGATAAGATGTGAAAAGCGCTATATCAAATGCAAGGATTATTATTATTACGGTGTATCCAGTCCTTACTCACAGAGTCTTTATGCTGACTGTGGTTTGGTTTGTAAATGATGAACCATTGTGCATATCAAATGGTTTCTCCTCCTGCCTCTGCCCATTCACCCGCGGGGTACCTCAGGGCTTTATACTTGGCCCTTTTACCTTTCCTTATCTATATGGTCCTTCTGGGAGATGTCATCCACAGACACAGTAAACTTTCACATGAATGCGGATGACAACAAATCTACTTTGTCTCCTCCTGGGGTACAGATCAGCTTGTCTGGCAGCCATCAGGGGCTGGATGAGGGCTATGTTTTTGCAGCTGAATATGTACAAGACGGAAGCCGTACTCCTTGACTCCGTCAATGTCTTCACTCCTGTGATTCTAAAGTCCACAACCTCCCTGAGCTCTCCCTCAGATGCAATGAACCAGTGTGTAACCTAGGCATCTGGTTCAACCCCCAGATGTCCTTCCTCCCCCACATACAGTCCCTGACTAAAACAGACTTCCTCCACCTCCGCCACATTGCCCGCCTCTGACCATATCTTAACCCAAATGCAGCTGAAGCCCTCATGCATGTGCTTGTCACCTCCTGCCTGGATTACTCTAATGCTGGTCTCCCCAGCTCCACCATCCAAAAGATCCAAGTGATTCAGAACTCTGCCACCTGCATACTGACCTGGACCAAACTCCGTACCCACATCTCACCAGTTCTGGCCCAGGCTCCACTGGTTCCCCATCACCGAATGGGTCAACTTCAAGATCCTCACATACATGTTCAAATCCATTCACTCTCTGCCATCTCCTTATCTCTCTGACCTACTCACTCCCCAATCCATTAAGAGCACAGTATATAACAAAAAAGGTTTATTTTTGTTGGGGTGTGTTGATGTGCTCAGTGTTGCACAGCAAGGCAGTTTTGAGTATAGTTCAAAATGTATGAAGAATGCACAGCTGAAGAAATATGCATTTTAGGATGAAATTTATCCCCCTATCAAAATGAAATGTAAATTTGCTTTGGTGAGTGTCATTTGGTCCTTGAAAGAGTCGCGTTTAATGGATGCAACATCATTGTAAAGCATGTAGAAAAATCCCACAATTTATTGATTGTCCAAAGCTGAAACGTGAATATGTCCTGCATTCAAATAAACATGCAATTATCAATGGTTTGAACTCCTACTCACCCCTTGGTCCAAACCAGGAATCAAAGTAGGAATTTAATGTCTGGTCCACGACTTCCATTTTGTAAAAATCTGTTGACAGGAAAGAAAAATCACACAAACGATGAGAATAAAATGCCACAGAATGTGTATTAACATTTCAGTATCCACATATGATCTGTCCAGCTCCCCATGTTGTACTTAGTGCCTCACCATTGCAAGAAATGATTCCGTGTTTCCAAGTTTTGATGCAAGATTATTGGCCTTCCTTGGGACATCCTGTACGAGTCCTGTAGAGCACCAGTCGCACGAGCGAGAGGACCTGGTTTTGATACTCGGATGGGGTGCAACCTTGGGTAAGGTTCCTTACTCCATACACTTCTTTTTGATTAGCAGTAAGTAGGAACCTAATTGACTGGCTGATCACTTTACGGGGCTAATAATCCCTAAAAAAAATGGTGTAAATTGTGCTGTGCACAATTAGCTGCTGTGTTTCACCAACACAGTACACAACACCACTTTACAGTATATTCTGGGAAGTGCTTTGACACCTCTTAATACGTCTTTAGCATGTCTTATGCTTGCATTTGATATAGCACCCTATCATGTTTTCGAGGCATCTCAAAGCCCTTCACAGAATATACTGTAAAGTGAATTGACTGCATGTTGTGGGTGAAACTCGATAGCCAATTGTGCACAGTAGTGTCCCACAAACAGTTTCGCTCTGGCCAAGAATTGAACCCAGGTCCTCTCACTTGCAAGGTGCGTAATCTAGCCACTATGCTACAGGACTTCAAATGAAGAATTGTAAGAATTCCACTTAAGGCAAAATAATTGTGAGCCGAAGAAAGATCAAGAGGATTTGGGGGCTACTGGAATATCCATTTCCTCTTTAAGAAGTTAATTGGAAACAACAATTGCTTTTGCTGGGTGTCTGCTCCACAACCGAGATGCTGACAAATCAATTTGGGTGGGGGAGAAAAAAAGCAGGAAAAAAAAGTTCTGATGTAGAATCTCACAGTCTTGTTCGCTTTGAACCCGTGCCCTCTAGTTCCATAGAACTAGTCAAAGTCAAATACTTGGCCTACATTAATATCATTTATCATGCACTCTCCTCTCTCTAAATCACCCCTTCACCGTCCAATCTTCTTTTCTCCTATGAAGATAAATTGAGCTCTGCAAATCTCTCCTGGTGTCACCGAGATGCTGGAATCACCTTTATCACAGTTCTCGGAACTCTCTCAAGTAGATTAAACTCCTTCCACAGATAGGATGCCCTCAAACTGTGCACAATAATCTCCAAACATGACCTGACCTTTATCCGTACAAGGCTGCCAATAACTTGTTTTGACTTCCAGCCAAATTTGCTTTGAGATACATTTCAATTTGGGAGACTAAAAAAGAATGAAAAAACCCCACTTCTGAGGGAAAATCTCATGGTTTTCTTCATTTTACTAAAAGTCCTTGAACCTAGTCTTGCTGATAACTGCCTTGCCTCGGCTGCAAACTTTCTGCAAATTATCAATAATCTAACCCAAACTTACTTTTTTTTAAACCCTCAATGGAATGCTCTCCTTCTCTGTGCAACTCTAGCTTTCTATTATCTATTTCTATTATAATAACCTTTCTATTATCCTGGTTTCAAATTCTGTCTTCAGACTCCACCACTGTGAAGTGCTCTAAGACACCACCCGGTGTAGAGGGCACTATATAAGCGCCTTCAGCACCTTGGGATGTCCTCCTGACACGAAAGGCACTATACAAATGCAATTTTGTTGTTGTTCTATATAAGTATGTTTTTGTTGCACACCAGCAACATTTACAAAAGCTTTAATGCTTACAACTAATGTATGCTTTTTTCTCCAGCCGGGCGTCTGACATTTGAGGAAATCTATTACCAAGTTTGTGAGTATCCGAATCAAACTGAGAATTCCATGCATTTCACCTACACGTGGAAATCCCAGAGATAGATTGTTGGAACAGAATGCACACTCTCTCCCTGGAGGGACTCATCCTTTTTACCTAATTCCGGAAAGTATGATACTCAAGTTGTCAAGAGCCAAGGTTTGGGGACCTCAGCAAGTGTGTCGGGGCAACTGCTGGAGTCTAACCAGCTAAAACCGCATAGTTTGCCATTGATATCACTGTCTGGCTATGAATTTTAGTCATCTTTGATATAGGACTTTATCATGTCGTTGAAATGTCTCGAAGCGCATCACGGTAACGTATAGCGACTATGTATTTGCAAATGCTGCAGCCATTCAAAGTCCCACAAACAGCCCTGTTGGCTTGGACACCATGAGAAACTTCCTTCTATTTTCAAACAGTGTCATGCGATCTTTAACATCCACTTAAACAGGCAGATAATAATAATAATAAACCTTGCATTTGATATAGCGCTTTTCACATCTTATCGATGTCTCAAAGTGTTTCACAGAATACACTGTAAAGTGAATTGACTGTATATTTGTGGGTGAAATGCGGCAGCCAATTTCACACAGCTGTGTCCCACAAACAGTCGTGGATTGAAATGATCAATTATATTGCTGTGTTTTTTTTGGTGACGGATTATTATTAGGCATGTGGAGTAAAGAAACTTGCCAAAGTTTCGCCCTGATCTGCCTGGATTTGAACACAGGTCTCACGCTTGTAAAGCTGTGCTCTAACCACTGAACTACAGAAGCTCCAGGTGGGGCCTCAATGAAGTTTTCGACCAACGGATTATCCCAAAACTGCATTGGAGAGTCAACTTGCACTGCGGGCTAAAATCCCAACACCCAGAGAGAGGCAAGAGTGCTACCAAAGGAACTAACTTGACATCTGGGAAAGACAGAATCAATCTGATAAGGTCCCATATCAAAGATTTCCAAAATGAACAGATTAATTTCTCTTACTCCTTCCCCCCACACCCATTGAGATAATAACAATATGGTTTCCAAATAAAATGAACCATGGAATTATACAGCACAGAGTAAGGCCATCCAGTCCATTGTGTCTGTTCTGGCTCAAGAGCATTCCTTCAGTCCCATTTCATACGTTTTTCCCCATACCCATGTAGCTAACATGGATATTTGTCTGGTTCCCTCTTGAAGGCCAACATGGATTCTGCCTGAACCACTGATCCTCGCAGAGCATTCCACATCCTTCTCTGTACATGATCGTTTTTTTCCTAACCTCCTAATCCACTTACTCAATCCATATTCACAGCAAAGGAGAAAACCAATAGCATTGAAAAAAAAAAAGCTTGTTACAGCTTGGTATTGCCAACAGTTCAATATTTCCAACCAGAAACACCAGCAAGTTTAAGCTTCAGGGTTGACTATGATTGTAATGCTTGGCTGGGTCACAGTCTGGAAAGTGTCATCTGGCAGCAAAACGCAGTGGTCTATCTCAGGAAACAGCTCAAACCACCTTGACATCAGCTGACTTGCTATGCCTCAACTGTGTCAGATATTTATGGAGTTGCACTGGTGGGAACCGTTGAGGAATGCACTGTTCAACAACTTGTTCCAGTTGGAAGCGCGGGGCAGGAAGACTGCTGTACACTTAACAAAAGAAAAAAAATACGAAATGAGAGATGAGAACACAAATGATATGGGTCGTTACAAGAAACTCATTCAGCCCAACTTGTCTGTGCCGAAGTGGGCTGAGTTCCAATCTATCACCCCATCCCCTCTCCGATACCTTTCTCTTACCTATGAACGCAGAAAATTTCCTCTGAAGAGTAGCACACTCACCTCGTAAGAGCGGGGACCCGGGTTCGATTCCCAGGCAGGGCAAAATTTTAGACAGGTTTTCTTGCTCCACGCGCCTCAATCACTCAATCCATGACTGCTGTGCGCAATTGGCTACCAGCATTTCGTCCACAAACTACCCAGTCATCCCATTTTGCGATATACTCTGTGAAGCACTTTGACATGTCACAACTACGTGATAAGGCTCTATATCAAATGCCAGGATTATTATTAAATACATTATTGTTTCCGCCTTTCAACCACCGCTTCTGCAGCAATTTCCACAGTCTGGCACTGATCAGAATTAACTCAGTTTATCTGGGGGAACTGTTGGCAGGACACAGCAGGAAACTCCCTTCACTTTCTGAATCGTGCCATGGGATCTTTGACGCCCGCAAGCAGACAAAGCTTCTATTTAACATCTTAAGGAAATTATTTTTGAGAAAGGGAGTTTCTCCCGCTGCTCCAGCCAGATAAAATGAGTTCAGTTCATAGCTGGCTGTGGGTCATTGCTATGTGCAAATTGATGGCCTCATTCATCTTCAAAACGCTTGATGAGTGTGAGCTCCATGTCCCAATGTGGGACTTGTGAACCCACAACCTTCTGACTTAGAGGCGAGGGTGCTACCCGCTGAGCCAGGCTGACACCTAATTATTCTGGTGTGTTTTGAGTTTCAGCGCGATCGCGTTCTATCAAGAAAAAGATTTAAAAAGAATAGTGCATTCCTTTAGATCAGTGGTCATAATAATAATAATCCTTGCATTTTAATATAGAGCTTTTCATGTCTTCTAGATGTCTCAAAGCGCTTCACAGAATATATACTATAAAGTGAATTGACTGTATATTGTGGGCGGAACGCGGCAGCCAATTGCACACAGCAGCATCCCACAAACAGTCGTGGATTGAAATGACGAATTTTATTATTGTGGTTTGTTTTGGAGGATTATTACCCTGATCTGCCTGGATTAGAACACAGATCTCATGCTTGTAAGGCAAGTGCTCTAACCACTGAGCTACAGGACTCCATATACCATATACTACATTTGGTTTGAGCACTCGCCTTGAAAGCATGCAAGACCTAGGTTCAATTCCAGGCAGGGTGAAACCTTGGGCAAGTTTCCTTACTCCACACGCCTGACAATGATCCATCAAAAAAAAATTGGTCATTTCAATCCATAACTGTTTGTGGATCACTCCTGTGTGCAATTGGCTGCCGCGTTTCAGGGGAACTACATTACTCAGGTCACTTGTGTATATGTTTGATATGGTGAGCACCTGAGCATATACCACATTTTACACCCCATCGTCTCTACCATGATCAACATGCTGAAAAAGCCTAAAGCTGCCTGCAAAGTATTGGTTAGAGTACTGTACTTGCCTCGCAAGCAAGTGGACCCAGGTTCGATTCCAAGGCAGAATGAAACATTCGCCAAGTTTACTTACTCCACATGTCTCTGTTTACTAAGCAGTAGTAGGAACCCAGTTATTACTTGATTGGTGGATCCGTTTTTCTGGGGGTAATAATCCCTTCAAATAAGTATTAATAATAATTTGGTCACTCAATCCACGACTGTTTGTGGGACATTGCTGTGTCCAGAAAATAATAATCCTTGTATTTGATTTATCGCTTTTCACATCTTCTAGATGTCTCGAAGTGCTTCACAGAATATATTGCAAACTGAATTGTTTGTATATTTGTTTGCGAAACGCGGCAGCCAATTGCTCACAATTTCACAAACATTGATTGAAACAACCAAATTCTTAATTTTTTTTGAGGGATTATTATTAGGCGCAGAGAGTAAGGAAAGTTGTCCAATGTTTCGCCCTGCCTGAATTGAACCCAGGTCTCTCGCTTTGAAGGTGAGTGCTCTAACCACTGAGCTCCAGGACTCCACAAAAAATTCACTTTACAGTATTGTATATTCTGTAATGGGCTTTGAGACACCTCGTAGATGTGATAAGGAGCTGTATCAAATGCAAGGATTATATTATTCCATTAATATTATTGATGGGTAAAGTCCAGTGAACAACAACAACAAAATTACACTTATGTAACGGCTTTCACGTCAGGAGGACATCCCAAGGCACTGATTATTTCAGACCCGAGCTGGGGACGGGGGCGGGGATTAGGACTTGCGATGGGTCCATCGAAGAGGAGAGTCTTGAGATGAGACTTGAAGGAAGCCAAGGAGGGGGTGAGGCAGAAGGACTGCAGGATGGAGTTCCAGAGGTTGGGGGCACAGTGGCTAAAGACTTGCCCGTCAATAGTGGGGCAGGTGGGTTGGGAGACATGGAGCTGGCCAGAGCCTGCTGAGCGGAGGGGGGGGGGCTTTAAATGTGAGGACCAGGATCCTGGAATTAGATCCTCTGGATGATGAAGAGCCAATGGAGTCGGGCGAGGATGGAGGGGATGGGGTCACGGAGTTTGGAACGGTAGAGGACACGGGCCACAGAGTTCTGGATTATCTGCAGCCTGTGGAGGAATAAGATCTGAGTTCTGATCGGAACAAGCATCTCATTCATTGTGATGGATGAATGCGATTTACCAGAAAAGGGCTTCATACAATCATTCCTCCTGGCACTGACTGCAGTGCGCTCCGATGTACAAACAGCATTAATATTCATTTGACAGTCCGCAGTCACCGAGCAACAAATGGTACGTTTGCACATGGATGCTAATCAGGCTTGTTTGTCCTCATTGTAGCCAAATACATGTGTTGGGCAGGTTGTGATGGGATCCATCCTGTGGATGCTTCAGCGCTGAATAACAATGTAACACCTCCCAACTAATTAACATTGCGCTTGCTATCAATAGACAATTCTTTTTACATTTCCTCCTTTCATTACAAATAGTCACACACACATGGAACGATGACGGTTTGATTAAACATTTATCGAGTTTTCACACCTCAGTAAATCCACTCACACATCTTTGCTTAACTAATAAAATAATAATTGTATAGTTTTGCCCATAAATATACAGTCAATTCACTTTACAGTATATTCTGTGAAGCGCTTTGAGACATTGATAAGATGTGAAAAGCGCTATGTCAAATGCAAGGATTATTATTATTATACAGAATATGTAAAGATATAGTTGTTGTTATCATGTCGTTGAGACGTTTAAACAACAGCAATAAAAATTACATTTGTATAGCGCCTTTCATGTCAGGAGGCTGTCCCATGGCACCGGAACAAAGAGTTTCATGGGATATATTGTAGAGTAGATCGACTGTGCGTTTTGTGGATGAAATGCGTCAGCCAGTTGCTTACAATAGTGTCCCACAAACAACCACAAAATGACTAATGTTATTTAGGGGATTATTGGACAGGACACCCTTCTCTTTTCGAATAGTTCACCAGAACAGGCAGAGAGAGGGAGGGACCCAAATTTAACATCTCACCTGAAGGATGGCACCTCCGACAATGGACTACTCCATCAGCACTGTACTGAGTGGCAGAGGCAACATAGACACTGTGAGCTCAAAGTCCTGACATTGGGCTTGAACCCACAAAGCGCTACCATTCAAAGTTTTAAGATTGAGGTGGACAGATGTTTGTTAAGGCAGGGTATCAAGGGATATGGGGCAAAGGAGGGTAATTAGAGTTGAGGTACAGATCGGCCATGATCTTATATAATGGCAGAACAGGCTTGAAGGGCTGAATGGCCTAGTCCTCTTCCTATGTGCCTAATGGAACCAAGCCGACAACTTAAGAAACAAGTTATTGTCATTCTGAAAGTGTTTAGCAAGCAATCGTGATTTTGTCTGGGTCACAGAATAATGTTTAATTGCAAGGTACTTCATGTACTGCACAGCATTGTCTACATAATTATTCTTTTGAACACAGCACGGATTGTGCTTTCTGATAAATTATCTGCAACACATCATCGGGCCTGGCAGAAATACTGAGCCAGAAACAAAAATCTGCTAACTAAAACGATGGTGAAAACCCATTTTATTAAAGTGAATTCTGTGCACAAATTGGCTGCCATGTTCACCTACACTGTCACTACAATTTACAGTAAATCCTGTGGAGCACTTTGAGACGTTCCATTAATGTGAGAGGCACTACATCAAATGTATGGATTATTATTATTACATTTCAGATCATCCTGGAATGGAAAAACTTCTTAAATACAGTGTCTAATTGTGAACCTTTATTTTTGTAAGAAGATTATAAAAAATATTAAGAAAATAGGCTTAAGAATTAAAATTGAAACAGCAATGTGCTGAATTCTGCACAGCCTGAAATGTTCTGCTCATTGAGTAAACCCAGGATAAGGTGAAAATTTACCCCCACTTAAACCATGGTCCACTAAAGCACATTTATGCCTGCGTTTCGCCCAGAGAATTCAGTCAATTCACTTTACAGCATCTCGTGTGAAGAGCTTTGAGATGTCTAAATGATGTGATAAGGTGCTATATCAAATACAAGGGATATCATTATTCAATGGGGCTCTAGAAACAAAAAGCCGTCTCACGTCAGTAATTCCCTGTGAAGTACTTTGAGACCTTCCTCTCAACGTGAAAGGTGCTACATAAATGAAATTTGTTGCTGTTCTTGTGCTATATGAAATGCAAGGATTATTATTTTATTTTTTTACTAGATCTCACAATATTGTTATAATGGCATTGTAAGGTTTCTCAAGTTTCCAAAATACAAATATCTGCAATAACAAAACTTCCTTATACTGCAATATACCACGATCCCTGCAAAAAGGAAGACATTTGACAAGAATCTTCTGGCTATGTGTCCAATCCCCATGGTGCAAAGCTTAAAAATAAACGAAAGTATATAAACCCTCATCAGAAGCCTGGTATTTCAGCGTTCAACAATAAGGACTTCAGTTTGAGGGGGGGGGGGGGGGGGGGGGGGCGGCGAAATAATTGTTTTGGGAATAAGTGTTTTCGCCCATGAAATGCACAGTCAATTCACTTTACAATATATTCTGTGAACCGCTTTGAGACGTCTCAATGACGATCAAATGATAGGAGGGCCAAACGAAAACAACAACAGTTTCTACTCTTGAGGCTGCACATTGCAACAAACACCTCCATTGAAAGTGTCAGCCTAGACTATACGAGTCCTGATGTGGAGCTTGACCCCACTAAAGCTTCTGACTCTAAGGCAAGTGTGCTTAACAACTGATATTTCACTACCATAATTGACAAAAGACTGGGTAAAGGGAGAGCTGGTGTCCTTGCAATTGTAATGGCAAGGATTCATAGCTGTTGCAATAAACATGATTGCGCAATCTAGGCTCCGATTTGCTTCATGGCTTCAACAAGAATTTCAGAAAAACATCTGATGGCAGATATTTAGGAAAGAATGCTTCTTTACTTTAATGAGGTGTAATTTTCTGCCCATTGGGACGTTCAGCCAACAATTATGATAAGAGAAAAAAAACGACCCCAAGCCCAAATAGTTCTACGATTAAAAAGCTTTCGTGTTCTACAAATTCTTCTGCTTCTTCGGTTGGCTTGTTAAGTTAACTGACACATCTGTGGGCAATTTGGCTTAGATGTTCCCAAGAGTCATAAGCTCGAACTGAGAGATTTTTCCACTGACCTTGACCTCAAATGCCTGTTCAACTAGCTTAAAGGTGAACCGATATTATTTATGAAGGCATTTTTAATCAGCAAAAAATGCTTTCGCTAAGAGTAACACATTTTGTTGAATTGCAATGATTAAAAAATCACCAGTTGCCACAAAATGAAACATTTGGGTCGCAGCTGCATTTCTGCTCCTGGCTGCAATCTAATTCGCTCTCAGGAGATAAATGATATTGTTCAAAGTCAGCTTACTCTTAACCCTGTGTAAAAAAAGTTGAACCAGCCTCTCTCTGATTGGGGGTAGTGCAGCAAAATGAAAGAATGAAAGACTTATACAAATTAATCATCTGGTGATTTCTGCCTTATCAAACAGAACATGGAATAAGTAAAGAACGTGTCAATTTGGCTCAGCTCTTCTTCCGAGCCAGAAAGCTGTGATCTAATAACAACAACAGCAGAATTGCACTTGTATAGCGCCTTTCACATCAGCAGGATGTCCCAAAGCCCTGGACACTCGTTGTTTCAGATCTAAAGCCCCATGTCAGAAGTTTTAACTCATATAGTCTCAGTTGACACTCCAATTTGGTGCTGTGATACAGTATTGTTAGAGGTACCATCTCTCAGATTAAACTGGGGTCCCATCTGCCTGATCAGGTGGACATTAAAGATCCCATGGCATGACTCGAAAAGAGAAGAGAGTTTTTCTCACTCAGTGTGAACAATTGGCCAACAATCCCCCAAATAAAATTCTTCAATCACTTCATGGCTATTTGGGGGACATTGCTGTGCTCAAGTTATCTGCTACATTCGCCCATAAAATACACCTACACTACACCTTATGCTGAACCCTGTCAGCCGCTTTGAGATATCCTCCCTATGTGAAAGCCGCTATGTAAAATTAAAGGATCGTTATTATAATAAGAAGACTAAAGAGCAATGTCATTGACCATAGCAATTTGTAGATTAGTTTGGTGAAATCTAAGGAAACTCCATTTCCTCTTGGGTAAGTACAGGGATCACTTTCACAGGCACTTTAAACAGTTATGCTCATTTTAAGCAGTGGATTTGCTGCTGAGCCATTGACTCCTAAAATCCATATCCGGCACTGCTTGATTTATACCCACCAAAGGGATTTTAATTGATGCTAAGTAGAACTGACAAACTTGACTTATGCAAGTGTCTGTAATTTACAGCACTTTGATGGTGAATAATATAATAATAATCCTTACATTTGATATAGTGCCTTATTACGTCACTGAAATACAAAGTGCTTCACAAAATGTACCGTAAAGCAGATTGACTGACTTTTTGTTGGCGAAACACAGAAATTGAGTGCAGCATTGTCCCACAAACAGTTCTGGATTGAGTCAGCAAATGTTTTTTCAAATGGGATTATTTTGCCCCAGAAAGCGAACTGCCAATTGACTAACAACCGGAGTCCTACTTACTGCTAGGTAAACAGAGGCTTATGGAGTAAGGACACTTGCCCAAGGTTTCACCCTGACCAGGAATCAAACCTGAGTGTGAGGCAAGTGCTCTAACCAATACTGTACGCTACAGGACTCCACACAAAAAAAAGGGAAGAAATAATAACTGAAGAAAAGGCACAAGGGAGACCACCATTAGAGACACAAAATTCTCTGCTCCAGTGAAGCAACTAATTAACATAAGAACATAAGAATAAGGAGCAGGAGTAGGCTATTCGGCCCCTTGAGCCTGTCCCGCAATTCAATAAAATCATGGCTGATCTTCTAATCTAACTCCACCTGCCCGCCTTATCCCCATATCCTTTAATCCCTTCATCCATAAGAAATATATCAATCTCAGTCTTAAATATGTTCAAGGACTGAGCATCTACAGCCCTTTGGAGTAGAGAATTCCATAAATTCACTACCCTCTGAGTGAAGAAGTTTTTCCTCGACTCAGTGCAAAAAGGCTGACCCCTAATCTTAAGACTATGACCCCTAGTTATGGTTTCTCCAACCACGAGAAACAGTCTCTCACTGTCTACTCTGTCATGCCCCTTAATAATCTTATTGTCAGGCGCTGACAACATCACCAGCGTTCAAGACTGCTCTCTCCACCTCTCAAAGCCAATCAGGAGTCGGGGCATCTTGTTCGACCCCGAACTATCCTTCCTCCCCCACATCCGCTCCATGACCGGCACAGACCGGCACATCAGCTCCGCAATATTGCTGGACTCCGCCACTACCTCACCCCCCACACTGCCGAAACTCCCATCCACGCCTTTATCACTTCCAGGCTCGACTACGGGAACTCTCTCCTTGTCAGCCTTCCCAGCTCCTCCCTTCACAGGCTGCAGATCATTCAGAATTCTGTAGCTCATGTACTCTCCCTCACCAGGCTTCGTGACCACATCACTCCCACCCTCACCTGTCTCCACTGGCTCCCCGTCACCCAGAGGATCGAATTCAAGATCCTCGTCCTCACTTTTAAGGCCATTCACGGCCTTGCCCCCGCCTATCTATCTGACCTACAGTCTCCCTATTAGCCTGCCCGCACCCTCCGTTTACCTGCTCCGCGTCCACCGCCCTAACCGCCCAACCATCGGCGGCTGGACTTTCAGTCTCTCAGCTCCCATACTGTGGAACTCCATCCCGCATCCCCTCCGCCACGCTTCCTCCCTTTCCTCCTTCAAGGCTGGTCTCAAGACTTTTCTCTTCGATTGCACCTTCGGCTCCCCCACTATCTCTTCCCCTTCTCCTTCCCCCTACCCCAACCCCCCCCCCCCAACCCCCCCACCCCCTGCTCAGGTCCCGACCTGACTGTTCAGCACTTTGGGATGTCTCCCCGACGTGAAAGGCGCTATATAAGTGCAATTTTCCCAATTTTCGCAGTTACTGGACAGATTTGTTAAGCATGACTTCTTCCCTTTTGTAAAGCCATATTGATCCACTTCTCATCAGCCACCTCTTTTAAAACTCTAAGATGCAAATTGATGTTAACTATATTTTTCTGAGAAGCAAAACAGCATTGTCTACAACAGATGGAAACAGTTATAAAAGCCAACAAAGTTTCCAATGTTGTGAAGAATGCAGGGACTGTATGGTATGTACTTGCAAACGATTTAAACCCCCGTGGCTTCAGGCAAGGCTAATTCAGTTAGACATTAGGATCTCAGATATGGCTCCAGTTTCGTAGGGCAGCTTCCAGTTCTAATCATTGTGATATTAGTAGATTGTCCAGGTCCTAGAAGGGAGGTGAGTAGAGAGATGAGCCAAGTGGATAGATCATCTGCCTAGTAATAAATAATATAATAAAAATCCTTGCATTCGATGTATCACTTTTTACGTCTTCTAGACGTCTCAAAACACTTCACAGAATATACCATAAAATGAATTGACTGTATATTTGTGGGCGAAACGCAGCAGCCAATTGTGCATAGCAGTGTCCCACGAACAGTCGTGAATTGAAATGACCAATTTATTATAGTTTTTTTTTGACAGATTATTATTAGGCGCGTGGACTAAGGAAACGTGCCCAAGGTTTCGCCCTGACCTGCCTGGATGCTTCAGTTTAGAAGCTTGAGGAATTATCTGGTTCAGATGTTTAAAATAATAAAGGAATTTTTCAGGGTAGCTACAGAGAAATTATTTCCTCTGTTGGGGGAACCCAGAACAAGGAGGGCATCATCTTAAAATTAGAGCTAGGCCATTTAGAAGTGAAACCAAGAGGCATGTTTTCCACACAAAGGATAGGGGAAATCTGGACCTCGTTCCCCGAAAGGCTGTGGATGCTGCATCATTTAGATTATCAAGATGGAGGTGGATAGATTTTTGTTAAATCAAGGTCTCAAGGGATAATAATAATAATCGTTACATTTGGTGGAACACTTTTCAAGTCTTTTAGACGTCTCAAAGCGCTTCACAGAATATACTGTAAAGTGAATTGGCTGTTTAGTTGTGGGTGAAACGCTGCAGCCAATTGCGCACAGCGGTGTTTCACAAACAGTCATGGATTGAAATGACCAATTTAATATTATTGTTGAGATAGTGTCACTGTACTGATATGGATATGGGGCAAAGGCGGGTAATTGGAGTTGTGGTATAGATCAGCCATGATCTAATAGAATTGCATAATAGACTCTAGGGGCTGAATGGCCTACTCCTGTTCCTATGCTCTACGTAATGCTGTGATGGGAGGACAGCAGGGTGGGTATTTTGGAAGGATGAGACCAGATGAATCTTTTTTGTGATCTTGTAACATGTGGCACATTCATTCCTTGTTCCAAACCCAGGCACAGTCCAGAACCTCTTCCTCCCAATAAGCTGGTGACTCGGTTGATGTAAGGTTATGCTTTTGCTTTGAGCTGAGGAAGCTAAATTGATCACAATTCTCAGTCTCACCATACCATTACCTTCACACTATCCATTTTGCGGGCATTTCGCCCACAAAATTTACAGTCAATTCACTTTACAGAATATTCTGGGAAGCGCTTTGAAAGGTCTCAAAGACGTAATAAGGCGCTATATCAAATGCTAGGATTATTATTATCCAACTCCTTCTCCTCCCCACCGCATCCTCCTTTGTATAGTCCTACTCTCTCCATCTCAAATAATAATTACCCAGTTAACAAACGCTCTGCAATTGAAACAGCAGCCCAATAATAATATAATTTTTGACATTTGGTATAGTGCCTTAGCACATCTTCGAGACATCTCAAAATGCTTCACAGGTTATACTGTAAAATTAATTGACTATAATTTGAACACAAAAGGCAGCTGCCAATTGTGCACAGCAATGTCCTACAAACATTGGATTGAGTGATCAAACTATTTTAAAAAAATGTTTTAAAAGAATTATTACCCTTGGAAAAGCGATTCCTCCAATCGACTACCAGGTTCCTACTTACTGCTAGGTAAACAGAAGCGTGTGGAATAAGAAAACTTGTCCAGTGTTTCACCCTGTCCGGGAATCAAATGCAGTTTCTCTTGCTTTGCGAGGCGAGTGCTCTAATCACTGAGCTACAGGACTGCAGAAACTCCAGGTTACAAAAACTGCAGAGACTCCAGCCACAGTGGACTAGTGCTGATTGTTATACATTACCATAATGGGGGTCAAATCAAATGTTAATGACCCTATGCAATTTATTTCCCTGATATAACAATATTCCACAACACAAACCAATTTAATTTGGCACAGACAGTGCAGAAAGCTGGCTCTGTATGTAATGTGTTCAGTGAGCGCGGTTCAGGCAGTCTGCTCTTGCCTAAGGGTTAGAAGATTGTGAGTTCAAGTTGCATGTCAAGTCTTTGAGCTCATAATCTAAACTTACACTGTGGCGCAATGCTGAGAGAGTGTTGTGTGGGAAAAGGTACTTTGGATGGAAATGAAAGATCCTGGGACCCAATACAAAAAGAGAAGGAAATTTCTCCTTGTGTTCTGACCGACAATGTTCCAGATTACCTGTTCACTCACCTCATAACTAGGACATTTTTTTCCCCCCCACGGAGTGATCTCTATCCTATTTCCATACGGTCAAACAGGGAAATGAGCCTTGTGAGTTGACTGTTAACTGCATTTGGGCACAAGTTGACTTCTCACTTTAATTAGACTCACAAGATCTTTAACGCACTTTCATATGGTCAACCAGGGAAGTGAGGTCAGTATATTAAGAGTGTACATTAATGTAGTAAATCATAATGATTCAGTTAATGGTATTCACAAGAGTGTATTATCTACTGCTCCTGTGGGACCGTAAATCAGCAGTAACTAGCATCTGTTCCCAGCGCCTTGGGACGTCTTCCCAACGTGAAATGCACTGTACAAATGTAATTTTATATTGTGTTGTCCTTTTTGCAACTTTAGTACAGGACTAGTGTTAACAACAACAACAAAATTACATTTATAGAGCGTCTTTCACGTCAGGAGGACGTCCTAAGTTAAGGGTAACACAAAGGAGTTTTTCTTTGGAAAATACAAATCCGAGTGGCTATTTGGTCAAAATAAAATAGAATTTAGAAATGTAGATGAATTGCAATTGATTTTCCTTGATCTTTAGTCTTTCGTAGATAATTGTTTTGTTATTGGTGAATTAATTGGATAAGGAATGGGTAAGGCCAAGAAGATCCGGGATGGAGTTCCAGAGAGCTGGGGTAGAAAGGCTGAAGGCAGGGTTGGGGTCATGAAGTGGGCCAGGGGCTGCCGAGAGGAGGGAGTGGGTGGGCTGGTAGGGTTTAAGAATGTCTCCAAGGTTTGCTTTCATTACCAAAGCAAACACAGCTGACTGCAAAATGCTTCGGAATTCTTTGATGACCTCAAGTCCTTCCTCTTCTCCACAGAATAACTTGCTGGGCACAAACACAGCTGTTCTTAACAACTGGCGTTTGTAAGTTGCCAGAGAAAATGTGAGCATTTTGACAGAACCTTCCGATGGAACTCCAGTAGCTCAGTGGTTAGAGCACTCGCCTTACAAGCGTGAGACCTGTGTTCGAATCCAGGCAGGTCAGGGCAAAACCTTGGGCAAGTTTCCTTACTCCACACGTCAAATAATAATCCATCCAAAAAACAAACACAATAATAAAATTGGTCATTTCAATCCACGACTGTTTGTGGGACACTGCTGTGCACAATTGGCTGCCTTGTTTCACCCAATATACAGTCAATTCACTTTACAGTATATTCTGTGAAGCGCTTTGAGACGTCGATAAGATGTGAAAAGCGCTATGTCAAACGCAAGGATGATTATTATTATTATAATGAAGTTTGAAACTCCACCTACCTCAGGTCAAATCAAGGAGGGTGTCCTGGACACAACAATTAGTGACTTCTTGATATGTTACGCCAAATAATATTTGTACTAGTATACAGTTTCACCCCAGACACCTTACAAACACAGAACATGCCATTTTGACCCTTCCATCTTCTTGAAATCTCCACATCTCCACAAACTTCACTGAGATTATTTTAATCTCAAATCCTACTTTTTTTTTTTACGCGCTTGACCCTTCATGTTCTGCGCTCACACACGTAAGGATGACTGACTGCCATATGTTGGCACTGTCCATTTTTTTCAGCAATTAAGGGGCTAGATTATGTCTTTGCTCTGTCTAGTGAAAACAGGTCTTTAGCTATTTGTTTTTAAAAGAGGTATCAATTGTCAAGCATTATGTGTACATCTGTCCTCCACAAACAGATCCACTTGTGTGTGTGTGTGTGTGTGTGTGTGTGTGTGTGTATGAAGGTTCTGGCATTGATGTTTGCCTACAAAAGCAGTCATTACAGTAGACAGCCATATCTTATGAAGTGCTTTGAGACGTTTTGACGTGTATAAGGTGCTGCAAAAATTCTGTTATTACAATCGAAGTTCATCAAGCTGCTGCATTTCCCTCAGCATCTTAACAACCTGCCCAGTGCCCCCTTCTTGAATTCATACAAGTTCAGCACTTTCAAGTCATAGCCTCAATTCAACAACAACAACAGCAAAATTACATTTCTAGAGCGCCTTTCACGTTGGGAGGACGTCCCAAAGCGCTGAACAATCAAATCGGGACCCGAGCAGAGGGGTGGTCAGAGTAGGGGGAAGGGGAAGGAGAGTAGGAGAGGGGGGAGAGATAGGAGGGGAGCAGAAGCCACGGTCGAAGAGGAAGGTCTTGAGACCGGCCTTGAAGGAGGAAAGGGAGGAGGTGAGGCGAACGGATTGCGGGGTGGAGTTCCATAGTGTGGGAGCAGAGAGGCTGAATCTACTCTAAAATTCGGAAGTTTTACCATGTCAAAAACTTGGATTTATATAACGAGTCTGCCAGAGTTTCAGGACTAAGTGCCTGATTCACCTTGGCCTCTATGAGCACCATCAATGGGCCTTGGAAGCATTCTGATTGGGGGCAAGGGGAATAGAAAACATGTCTCAACGGCTAAAGGAGTGAAGTGCTATGCAAAACAAATAGCTCTTGAGTTTGATATTAACATCTGTCACAATAAGAGGACGTAGCAAAGCGTTCCACAGAACTTTACTGTATAGTTTAATCACAAAGTATTTTGGGGGTGAACCCAGCAGCCAATTTCTGCACTGAATAACCAATTTTATTTGGGTGATTGTCGGCCCGGGCAACATGACAAACATCCTCCTCTTTTCGAATAATACAGTGGGATCTTTAACGTGCATCTGAACAGGCAGGAGGGACTGAATGGTTTAACATCTCATCTACGCATGTGATGTCCTGCTCTACAAACATGTACAACCTTGCATTAGCCAGTATCAGAACTCAACGGCTATTCCATAACCCATTAGAGTAATTGTTCTACATCTCATTTAATAATAATAATCCTTGCATTTGATATAGCACTTTTCATATCTTCCAGACGTCTCAAAGCGCTTCATAGAATATACCGCCAAGTGAATTGACTGTATACTTTTGGGCAAAATGTGGCTGTTAATTGCGCACTGCAGTGTCCCACAAACAACCATGGAATAAGTGACTAAATAATTATTTTTTTGAGGGGTTCTAAGGAAACATGCCCAAGATAGCCGGGAATCAAACCTTGCCTCCTTTGCTTGCAAGGCAAGTGCTCTAACCACTGAGCTACAGGTCTCTACAATAGGAAAGTCTTCAGGTGTGATCTGAAGGTGGGGAAGGAAGGGGCAAGGAGGAGGGATAGAGGAAGCTTGTGTTCGGAGTGTAACATAAGCCACTACTCAAAAATAATACTTTGAACAACCCATTGTCCAATTCCTTTTACAAGATCATTTGCAACTCCATCTCACAGTCCCTTCGCCTCACTTCCTCTCTTGCCTCCTTCAAAACCGGTCTCAAGACCCTCGTCTTCAATCGTGCCTTCTGCCGCTCTCCCAACTCTCTCCCTCCACTCCCACCTACCCTGGCTTTCCCCCTTGCTCGGTTCTGGACCTGACTGTTCAGTGTCCTGGAATGTCCTTCTGACGTGAAGGCCGCTCTATAAATGTAATTTTGTTGTAGTTGTTTGTAATGTCTTCAAATGCCAGTGTCACTCTTTAATGACATCAAGACTATCAACGTTTGGCTCTAGTTAACAGGATCTTATGAATTTGCTCAGTGGCACCTGTGCTGAGCTTGCCAATGCAAATTGTGGAGCAGGAAATTTAAGCGTGGCTTCCCGCTCTCAATCTCCTTTCTGTTCAAAGTGATATATATTTTAAAAACCACACCATATTGGTAGAAGAATAATGTGAACAGCGGTGGTACACAGATTAAATCCCTGTCGAATCAGTGCTCCATTTATTAGCAGCTTGTGCTTTCTGCTCTGAAGCCATCTTCGAATCCAATTAACCAGCATTCAATTAATTCCATTAGACTTAATCTTCATTTTATAATGCTTTGTGCAATATTACAAAATTCTTTCTGAAGATCCAGGTACTTTAGATTATTCTACTAAATTGCACTTGCAAACCTAAACGAATTAATGTAGCTCCAGTTGCCTTTTTAAGGCATGACCTGTTTCTTCTATATCTGTTGCTGGCTGTTCCTTAGGCTATCTTCAGATGGACAATAATAGCACACGAAAAATTCTCTCAACCTTTTCCCTGCTTACAATACTGACTTGCGCTAAACTGGTCTAGAGTAGATTTGCTCAATGCTACACTATTATTTAAACCCATGTGATAGCATCTGCCAAACTGCAGCCTACTCCCTTAAAACCTGTGTTTATGGAAAGCTGAAAAATATTAGTCAGAGACAGAAAAATTTGCTGTCGCTTTTCGAGGCACAGTGCATTCAATCTAAATGATAATAATAATAATCCTTGCTTTTGATATAGCGCCTAATTATGTCTTTGAGACATCTCAAAGTGCTTCAAAATATATCTGTATCTTCTCTACGAATGCTGTCTTAAAAAACATCATGGAAAACAATTTTTTAAATTATTTATTATTTTGATTACCATTAATAATTAAAAATCTGATAATAATCATCGCATTTAGTATAACACCTTATCACGTTGTCGAGATGTCTCAAAGCACTTCATAGAATATACAGCACTGTGAAGTGAATTGACTGTATATTTTGTTGGGGTGAAACACAATAGCCAATTGCGTGCAGCAGTGTCCCACAAACAGTCATGGCCTTCAACCACTATGTCCCAAAACTCTGGAATTCTCTCCCTCACTCTGCCCACTCCCTCCGCAGTTTCATATCCTGCCTAAAAACCTTCCTTTAGTCACCTCCCTGCTTCCTCTCCCACTGGCTCGGAGTCAGATGCCACTTCTGTCAAGCGCTCCACTGAGTTAACTTGCGAAAGATGTTATATAAATGCAAGTTGTTGATTGTTTTTTAATTTTTTTAATGGATTATTAGAGGTTTATAAGATCATGAGGGGTTTTGACAGGGCAAGTAGAGAAAAACTATTTCCACTCGTGGGCGAATCTGTGACTCGTGGTCACAGATTTAAAATAGTTTCAAGGCGAAGTAGAGGGGAGCTGAGGAGAATTTTTTTCACTCAGCGAGTTGTTCGAATCTGGAATGCATTGCCTGAAAAGGTGGTGGAGGCTGATTCGATAACAACTTTTAAAAGGGAATTAGATCTTTATTTAGGGAGAACAGGTCTATTAGGCTATGGGGAGCGGGCAGGGCAGTGGGATTGAATCGCTCTTTTCAAAGAGCCGGCACAGACTAGATGGGCCGAATGGCCTCCTTTTGTGCCGTAAAATTCTATGAATCTATGAATCTATTACCCCCAGAAAACAATCCTTCGATTAATTGAATAACAACAGCAAGCAGCACTTGGAATAAGGAAACTTGCCTAAGGTTTTGCCTCCCTTTAGGGATTGAACCCAAGTCCTCTCACTTACGAGGCGAGTGCTTTAACTAATACTCTACAGGACTCCACAATCTCCTGCCTCTTACAGCTTTCCTCACATACAAATGAGAAAGCAGATTTTAGGGGAAGGTACATTTGCTGTGGCTGAGAGAATATTGATGTGTGTTAAAGCACACCAAATCAGCATATAGTCTATCAGAATCATTTGCTTATCCATTTGAATAAGTCGGCATATGAAGTCTGCATATTATCAGACACGCAAGAGAGAGGGAGAGTTCTGAGAGACGGAGAGTCAGAAAACATTTGTCTTCCATACAGGGAGTCCTGTAGCTCAGTGGTTAGAGCACTCGCCTTACAAGCGTGAGACCTGTGTTTGAATCCAGGCAGGTCAGGGCGAAACCTTGGGCAAGTTTCCTTACTCCACACGCCTAATAATAATCCCTCCAAAAAACCACAATAATAAAATTGGTCATTTCAATCCACAACTGTGTGTGGGACACTGCTGTGCGCAATTGGCTACCGCGATTCGCCCACAAATATATACAGTCAATTCACTTTACAGTATATTCTGTGAAGCGCTTTGGGATGTTGATAAGATGTGGAAAGCGCTATATCAAATGCAAGGCTTATTATTATTATTATTATATTCTGTGAAGCGCTTTCAAACGTCTAGAAGACGTGAAAAGCTCTATATCAAATGCTAGGATTATTAAGGATTATTAGGGAAACATCTCAAAGTACTTTAGAAAATGGGAGCTGGGAGCGAGATCGGAATGATGGGGCAAATAGCATGACTCAAAGTCAGAGACAGGGGCAAGCTGAGAAGGTGGAGGGGGTTGTTTGGAAGTGGAAGGACTTTGAAACAGAGTTCCAGAGGGACAAGGTGGTTGGAAGCTTTGCTGACAGTAGGGCGGAGTGTGTGCATGTATTGCAGAAGACAAAAGGGAAATGCTTTCCTCAGTGAGAATGTTTTAACCTGTAGAAACAAGTTATAAGATCAGTAGCTATTGTAGGATTTGGTGATGGAGTCAACACGTCAGGGAAACAAGACCTCATTTGGTTCAATTAACAATATTAGGCGTGTGGCGTAAGGAAACTTGCCCAAAGTTTTGCCCTGCAGGGAATCGAACCCAGGTCTCTCGTTTGCGAGGTGAATGCTCTAACCACTGACACCACACAGTGTAAAATGTAATGACTATGTGCTTTGTGGGTGAAGGAATCAAAGAAGAATGGGAAAGAAACAAGATGATAAACAGGCAGAATAAAGCCAGAAGAGAAACAGGAAAACATAAGACAGCAAGAAATACGAGTGTTTAATCAGCCTGACGTCTGACTCCTGTTTACGTAATTCCAGGAAGTGCTAAGATTGGTAGAGAGACAAGGTTTGGGTTATGCGGGAGTGTGTGTTGGGGCACAGCTGGAGTCTAACCAGTTAAAATCACATTGGAAATTTTGTCTGGCAAGCTTCCTGTTGCTTGTTTTGCTAGGAGTACCCTAAGACTAGAGTTTTGGTTTGCAGGGTTAACAGGAATTGAGTGGGCAGAAACTCTTCTCTGAGTCGCAATGGAAAGTGGGAGCAAGGAAACAGAGAATGGAAGCAATGGAGAAAAAGTGAAACGTGAAACTGACCAGAGCCGGGTAAGTTCCAAAACAGGAAGGCACACTTCACACAAAATAATTAAACAGTAGAAACCAACGGCATGGCTTTCCGTGGTGGAAACACAACCAAGTCCTAACCTTAACCCTCCTGGACACAATAAGAGCCAAATTAGATAGATTTCTGTTAAGAAATCACCTGTAGCTCAGTGGTTACTGAGCTGCAGATAATCTCCCGATTACAAGCAAGAGACCTGGGTTCAATTCCAGGCAGGGCGAAACCTTGGGCAAGCTTCCTTTCTCCACATTGCATAATAATAATAATCCCTCAAAAAACAATAATAATTTGGTAATTTCAATCAATGACTGTTTGTGGGACACTGCTGTGCGCAATTGGCTGCCGCTTTTCACCCACAAATATACAATTAATTCACTTTACAGTATATTCTGTGAAGCACATTGAGTCTAGAATATGTGAAAAGGGCTATATCAATTGCAAGTATTATTATTATAATTATTATTAAAAGCCAAATGGCCAAAAGCTGTTGGGCACCTGAGCTGAATAATAAATAATATAATAATAATCCTTGCATTTGATATAGCGCCTTTCATGTCTCCTAGACATCCCAAAGCACTTCACAGAATACATTGTAAAGTGAATTGACTGTATATATGTGGGTGAAACACAGTAGCCATTTACACACAGCAGTGTCCCAAAAACAGTCGTGGGAGCCAAGGGGTGTGTGGAAGATGACCCAAAGCATGGTCAAAAGAAGTAGATCTTGGAGATAGACCACAAAACACATCATAAAACACAAGATGATTCATACAATCTCGTCTAAAAACTAGAACCAAGTGACAATGAGAATTTGCTTAGAATTGCAACACTGGAGGACTCCCTTACATTGTTATAATCAAAGACTTCAGTAGGCAAGAGTTTGAGCCCCTACACTCACACATACACAATGAATATCAAAGCTTTCCTCTGACTCAGATCATTTCAATAAATTATTTTCATCTCTGCAAAGCAGAATTACAACAGCAAAATTACACCTTTAATATAGTCCATATAATTTCTGAATGCAAATAACCAGTACTCAGGCGAGTGAAAGGATGATAATAATCCTGGATACAGTTGAGAGAAATATGCGAAGAGTATGAATAGTGACTGTGTGTTTTGTAAGCCAAATCAGTAGCCGATTTGCATACAGCAACAACCCACCCACAGAGCTATGAAATGAAGGACCAATTTTATCTGAGGGGATTGCTGGCCAGGCTACCAGGAGAAACTGCCTTTTAGTTGAAAATAGTTCTGTGAGATCTCCAATATCCTGTAGTTATGAGTGCGTGCAACAACCTGCCCATGCCCTCCGCTCAGCAGGCTCTGGCCCGCTCCATCCACCGTCCCCTGACCCACCCTCCCCACCATTGGTGGACGAGCCTTTAGCCACTCTGCTCCCAACCTCTGGAACTCCATCCCGCAGTCCCTCTGCCTCACCCCTTCTCTGGCCTCCTTCAAGTCCTACCTCAAAACTCTCCTCTTCGATGGTCCCATTGGCAACTCCCAATCCCCCCTTCCCCTCCTGTAAGGGTCAGGGGGACAGAAAGTAGGGAAGGGGGCAGAGTTAGGAGGGCAGCCGAAGGAACGGTTGAGGAGGAAGGTCTCGAGACTGGCCTTGAAAGAGGAAAGGGAGGAAGCGTGGTGAACAGATTGCGGGATGGAGTTCCAGAGTGTGTGGGCAGAGAGGCTGAAAGCCCGGCCACCGATGGTAGGGCAGTTTGGGCAGGGGACATGGAGCAGGCCAGAGCCCGCTGAATGGAGGGGACGGGTAGGCTGATAGGGAGACAGCAGGTCAGAGAGATAGGCGGGGGCAAGGCAGAGCAGGACATGGCACTGATGTGGGGCAGAAAGGATAGTTGAGGGTCAAACAAGACACCAAGGTCCGGACTGGCTCAGTGAGATGGAGTGTGCATCCACGGACAGTGATGCTGTCAGTGCCTGGGGTGTGGATGTGCTGATGGGAGCCAATCAGGAGGTGGGGGGGGGGGGGGGGGGGGGTTCTCCATGAAGCCAATGCAGGAATTGTACCAGTTATCAGCTCTCAGGGAGAGTGCCACAATCAGCACTGGGTAAAAACAAAGTGCTCTATTTTGTTGATGATCCGATACTGTCTGCCGCGGTCAAAGACTTTCTGCTAAGGATGAAAATAGAAGCAGAGCAATGATTGCAGCAGCAATGTAATCCAGCAAATGATGCCCATTCAAACTCCACATGAACACCGGTGTGCTGGGAAACAGAAATCGAGCGTTGTGACAGGGGAAATCAGTGTGCCGATGGAAGGTGCAATGCAACACACTACACTAAGAACATTCGCAATAGCTATGGCCGAGACTTGGAACTGCACATTTTTTGCATATAAAATAAGATAGTCCTCTTTAACCGTGCTTACAGCCACCTCCCCACCACCCACGCTCAACCAAGCTCGGAGTCAGGCTCTGCCACAGTTAAATGCTCTGAGACGCTACGCAGCATGGAGGGCGCTATATAACTGCAGGTTGTTTTTGTAGTCAGTGTACAATTAGATTGGCTACAGCAGTGTTACTATGCCTACCTGTTTGCTAACTGAGGCAAGGGTTTAGATTTGATAACCAGCCTGTTAAGGTGCTAAAGATCCTATCTCGAGAAGTGCAATTGCTTCACGGTTGGTTTTAGGATCAGGTGATAATAATATAAACAATATAATAATCATTGCAACTGATCTAACATCTTACAGAGTCCTGTAGCTCAGTGGTTAGAGCACGCGCCTTACACGCAAGAGACCTGGGTTTGATTCCCGGCAGAGGAAACCTTGGGCAAGTTTCCTTTCTCCACACGCCTGATAATAATCCCTCAAATTTTTTTAAAATTATTTATCCAATCCACAACTGTTTGTGGGACACAGGCAGCCGTGCGCAATGACTGCCACGTTTCTCCCCCAAAACATAGTCAATTTGCTTTGCAATATATTACGTGAACTGCTTTGAGACGTCTTGGAAGACCTGAAATTTTTTATATCAAAGACAAGTATTATTCATTATTATTAACAAGCCGTTGAGACTTCTCAAAGCGCTTCCCAGGATATACTGTAAAGTGAATTGACTGTATACTTTGAGGATGAAATGAGGCAGCAGTCAATTGCGCACAGCAGTGTCCCACAAACAATTATGGCAGTCAATCATGCTCCCTCTCCTTAGCACCCCATCCTGAGGCCCCCTGACTCACTCCTTCCCCACTTCTACAGCCACAAACCCTTCTGGCTTTTAGTGTTTTAAGCAGGAGGTGTCAGGAGAGTTATCACAGGATAATTGGCGAGTGGCAGCCCAGTAATCAAAGTGACGTCGTTTTTTTGATCCTTTGATGTTGACTCTTCCTATCATTGTGAAGCAAAATTCACCAGGCATTGGGATTGTTCAGCCACTAATAAACACTGTGAGTTGGGTTAGACTGTCGTGAAACAGGTTCATTTTACCCAACTGAAGATGTGATGTTGGAATTCTGATCATATTTGCAATAATACAATTGCAACCACACATTGGGTCAAATGAATGGTCTCCCGACAATCTAATCCAGCTCACATTCTCTATTATTGACTCAACAATCTAACACTTGATCAATCCCAACCCCCCAGCTCGAGTCCAAATTCCTGACTGACCAGAGACTTGGGACGTCCTTCCGATGTGAAAGACACTTTACAAATATAATTTGTTGTGGGTTCTTTTGGGGGGGTTGAGGACTGCGATGTAAAGATGTGCACACAGTGGGTCAAGGATAACAATTTCCACTAATTCAATCTCCAACGCCTGTTAATCTTAGGGCATGGAAACAGATTTTTAAATTCCGATTCTATCAATGAACTGGAAAAAGGTGCATATGGCAAAAGTGAGTATGAGAGAGAAAGAGAAATCCAGAAGGCTACAAGAAAAAATATACTGCGTTATGATTGCGAGTGAACTCAGAAGACAGTCCACTATCGATAACCTGACCCGTAATCAGAAACATTGGACACATGTTGACTTGCAACAATGCATTGCAGATACAAACCGCTTGTTAATTTCCCTCTTCGTCTATTATACAATTAGCCAACTTTTGCCCTTTTGCCTATCCTGTAGTTCAGCGGTTGAGCTTTCGCCTTGCAAGTGAGAGACCGGGGTTCGATTCCTGGCAGGGTGAAACCTGCCGCATTTCGCCCACAAATATACAGTCAATTCACTTTACAGTATATTCTGTGAAGCGCTTTGAGACGTCTAGAAGACGTGAAAAGCGCTTTATCGAATGGAAGGATTATTTTTATCTCTTTTTAACTGAGGTTTTGGTTCATCTTCCTCTCTTCTCTCCCCATCTACCCACCCACAACCAGTGGCCCAGACAGCTTTGTCTTGGCCAGCCTTGCCCACCCCTTCCCCACCATCAGGTCGCAACTGAAGACCTTTCTCCCTGACCGTGCCTACAGTCATCTTCTCTCTCCTCTCGGCTCGGAGTCGTCCTCTGCTACTGTCCAGCGCTCTGGGACACTAACCCGCGTGAGGGGCGCAAGAGAAATGCAAGTTGTTCTTGTGAAGCACGTCAATACGTCCTTCCCAGGTAAACAACACTGTATAAATGCCAATCATTGTTTTGCTGCTCCCACCACTGCAACCTGGAACCCAACCAAGACACAAAATACACCTCTAAAACAAGGTTTGGTGTCTGATTCATGCCAGTGTTTGGAAATGTTGCTCCTATAACCACAACTCCACCATGTATCTGATGGGAGCACGTTGAATAACATAGTGAGAGAAGTGTCCGTTGCAGCAGCAAATCTCTGAGGAGGCGGCTTGAAAGTTGGAAGATAAATAATAATAACTCTTGAAGATCTAATCAGTCAATCAGTCAATCAGTCAATCGATCAATCAATCAATCTTCTGTAGACACATCAAACTTGTTTTACAATGACATATTAACAGGCCAAGGTTGGTGCAGATTGTTTCACTGGCAAGAAAAAGCATCTCCTCCCAAGGAGTTTTTTTTGTTAACTTTGCAATATCTCAAAAGAACCCCTGTTCAAACAAAAAAAAGTCCAAACATTACCCTAAATGGCATTGGAATGCAGATAATCACCACATGTTCAGCAGCCAGGGCACTGATACAGTTGTAAACTTAGCAGTTCAGCAACAAGCAAAAAAAAGGAGAAAAGTTGACCACAAAGAAATTATATATATCCAATAATAATTCTGGTATTTGATATAGCAAATATAACAGAGAGAGAGAGAGAGAGAGGTTGGGTGGAGAATATCTCTACAGTGAATCATTTCTCTCTCTCTGGCTAATGTGGCAAAGGGAACTGTGTTACTGCAATGTACAATCAGAGCAATTATTTTTAAACGCCTCTTTTGACATTAGGGAGAGGGCAGACAATGTAGACACAGAAAAAAACTGGTTCCAGTAACAATAAGAATCCAAACTCTAGAATTAAGCTGCAACATTCACACACATCTTTCAATCCAGGCAATGCTTATTGATTCCTTTTTAAACCCAGATTTCTGGACAAAACCCACACTTTTCAGGGAAAAAAAGGAGACAAACCAACATTAGACTTGAGACTGAATCCCAAACATCTTAAGAGACTCATTAGTGCAGCAAACTGATCCACTGGGTTTGTTATTGATATTATGTTTGCTACCACTTTACTTACAAGGAATCACTTCTCTGCAACAAACACACACAGATATATATATTGAAATAAGAATCACATTAAACGATCCCAATCCTCTTTACAACTCACCTCGTTGAAACCTGAATTCCTTCTAAGCAAAACCAAACGATATTTGTTCCCTTATATTTTTCCCCTTCTTTCTGTCTCTCTCTCTGGGAAAATAAATGTATCCAGAACTTGGGACTGCAACGCTTTGGAGTCTGACACCTAAGCAAAGAGAGAGAGAGAGAGAGGGTGGGAGGGAGAGAGATGTGGAAAGAAAGACTGTGTAAAATAGAGAGAGAGAGACAGACACACACACACAGTGATATGACAGGAGAGACTGGGAAATAAATCAACATGTGACTTTTTGCTGCTTTATACCCATGCAACGTCACATGAATATATTTTCATAAGAGACCAACTAGTTAAATGTGCTTCTCTTTAAACATTCCCTCCCTCCCTCCCTCCCTCCCTCTCTCTCCCTCAAACAGACCTACTGAACATCAGATGTCATTTGTCACCTGAAGTGAACTGGATCTGGCTTTCAGCAATGCTGAAGTAGAGATAGAGAGAGAGACACACACACATACACACACAGGAATATTTAAAGCCTCTCTAATCGTTCAGAGATCAGCTGCGAGGTATAAGGACATACACACTACACACACACACACACATACAGAGGATGAGCTGAGCAGACACATGCTTGGGGGAAGAACAGAAAGGGAAACAGACACATACATAAGAGACATGTTCAGAGCCTCTCCTAAAGGTTTGGAGAAAAGCTGCAAAGAGAGAGAGAAATAGAGACCCATACACACTGATACAGTATAGACTAATACAGAGATACACAACTCACTCAGACTCAGAGACACAGACAAGTCACTTGGGTGGGGGGAGCAGAGAAGGAAAGAGAGAGAGGCATACACACACACACACACACAGATGGAGAGAAAATCACTAAGAGGTTAGCTGAGAATGAAAGGGACACACACACACACACACACAGAGGTACAGGCTCATTGCTTTGGGGGGTGGTGGTGGTGGGAGATACAAGTTATTTTTTTGCCCAAGAAATAAAAGTGAACACACTTACCCACAACAGCAGCAGCTCAGAGCCTCGCAAACAGTAATCAGCCAGGACTAGTCACAGTGTGTGTGTGTGAGTGAGTGAGAGATGTGTCTGTGTGTCCAGGCATTGAAGATAAACTGTCAAATTAAATGCTCTCAGCCCTAAACATTGGAGGGATTGATTTTTTTTGTTTGGTGGGGGGTTAAAACAACATTAAACGAAAACCAGCAATGCCCAGTAATGCTCAGGGCAAAGCTACCAAACAATAATAATAATAATAAAAGTACACGTTGCTTTGATCCTCCACACACACAACAATTGGTTTTTGCAACTTAAGAGAGAACCGTTACCAGGGAAACTATTAGGATTTCTCTTGACAATGAGAGTCTCGAAATAGTAACCCCCAAAAATCGAACACCCTCTCCAAAAATAAACACACACACACACACATACACATAAAATAGGCTTTTTAAAAGAAAAAAAAGCTATTTCTGCTCAAAAATATATATAATCTAGATTTAAATAAAAATGGGATTTTTTTTCAAATAACCCCCTCCCCCCACCCCCCCCCCCCCCACCCCTCAAAAAATAAGTAGCAATTGCTGCAAATATCCAGCCTTGCTCTAAAGGGAGTGAGTTGCAATTTCTAATTTTGCTTTGCTGTGATGGGGGTGTTTATTGTGGGTGTGTTAAGTATTGCTGCCTGCATCAGTACTGTCCAGCGTCAGTCAGTCACTCAATCTCAGTTCAGTCTCAATCTGTGCTGCTTTCTCTCTCTCTCTCTCTCCTGTCTCTGGCTCCAGCCCCTGAGCTGAGCCTGGGTCACGCCATTCATCTGGCGGCCTCTGGAGCCAATCAGTGCTGTGACTCAACCAAAGAGCAAGAGGGAGGAGAAAACCTATGATGAGGAGCCACAGACAGCAATAGAGAGCAGAGACACACTCACAGAAAGAGAGAGAGAGCATACATATAAACACACACACACACTCACAGAAAGAGAGAAGCAAATATAAGAACAATCCTTGCATTTGATCATAGCACTTTCTCAAGTCGTTTCGCCTCCACCCACACAACATATAATAACAATAATAATCCTTGCATTTGATATAGCGCTTTTCACGTCTTATCGACGTCTCAAAGCGCTTCACAGAATGTAGTGTAAAATGAATCAACTGTATATTTGTGGGCGAAACGCGGCAGCCAATTGCGCACAGCAGTGTCCCACAAACAGTCGTGAATTGAAATGACCAAATTCATGAGTTCTAGACATCTCAAAGCACGTCACAGAATATACTGTAAGGTGAAGTGACTGTATACTTGTAGGCGAATATACAGTCAATCCGTCCCCTCCTTTCCCATCTTCAGGTTGTGCCTGAAGACCCTTCTCCCCGACCGCGTTTACGATCACCTTCCCACTCCCACTGGCTCAAAAAGTGCTTCACTGAACATACTGTGAAGTGTAGTGACTGTGCACTTTGCAGAAGAAATGCATATTTTTAAAATATCTGCGGGACGTCAATTTCAAGCACTTTACAGTCACACAAAACGCAATGCGATTACTAATAATCTGTGCATTTGATATGGAAGCAGGTTCGATAGTAGCTTTCTAAAGGGAATTGGATAGGAACTTGAAAAGAAAAAAAAAGCCTGGCTATGAAGAACTTAAGAAATAGGAGCAGTAGGCCATTCGGCCCCTCAAGCCAGCCCCGCCATTTAATAAGATCATGGCTGATCTTCTAACCTAATTCCATTTACCCACCCTATCCCCATATCCCTTAATCCCTCTAGCCTTTAGAAATCTATCAATCTCAGTCTTGAATATGTTCAAGCCTGAGTATCCACAATCTTCTGGGGTAGAGAATTTCATAGATTCACTACCCTCTGAGTGAAGAAATATTTCCTTAACTCTGTTTCAGAAGGCTGAACCTTAATCTTGAGACTTTGACCCCTTAGTTTTAGATTCTCCAATCAGGGGAAGTAGTCTCACACTGTCTACTCTGTCAAGCCCCTTAAGAATCTTATAGGTTTCTACAATCTCTTTGGGTAGCTCTTTCAAAGTGAAGGCACAGGCAGAATGGGCTGAACGGTCTTCTTCTGTGCTGCAAGAATCTATGTATATATATAATATACATATATATATATAGCACCTATATATATATATGTATATATATATATATATGTAGTTGAGACATCTCAAAGCACTTTACACAATACACCGTAATGTGGATTGATTGATTGATTGACTGTACATTTTGTGGGCGAAACACAGCATCAAATTGTTGTGTTTGAGTGATCAAATTATTATTATTATTTATTGATTGATTAGAAGAGATTATTGCCCATGGAAACGCGATCCGCCAATTGACTAGCAACTGGTTTCCTATTTACTTCTAGGTAAACAGAGGTGTGTGGAATGAGGAATGTTGCCTAAGGTTTCGCCCCATCTGGGAAGCAAACCCAAGTCCTCTGGCTTGCAAGGCGATTGCTTAAACCAATACACTACAAGACTCCATAATTGCCCCTCAGATATCTGCTTTGCCAAGGATCATATCACTCCCACTCCCTTCCTCTACACTAAAAATGTTTTTAAATTGATTTTTTTTCACAAGTAAACTCATACATTTTGTATGAATTTTCAGTAACTGCTTTTATGTTTTTCTGCGACTCATTTTCTTTCATCACTTTAATCACCGATAAGGCCATCTCCGATCATCACTTTGTCTCCTTTAGCGCCTCAGTCTCTTTCCCCACCGCCACCAAACCCACCTCTGTCCTCTACTGCCCCTGGAAGAAAACCTCCCCACAATCCCTCTTCGCAGCCCTGAACTCCTCCGCCTCAGGCATACCTCCCGAACTAACCATTCCTCCTCACTCACACTCCTCCATAACAGCCTCTCCAATACCCTCGATATCCTCGACGCCAGCGCCTTGGGACGTCCTCTTGACGTGAAAGGCGCTATAAAAGTGTAATCTCTCTGACCTCCTCTCTCCTCACAACAGCACCCGTTGCCTTCGCTCTAGTGGGTCTGGCCTCCTCCTTTTCCCCAAATCCTCCGTTCCACCATCAGCGGCCTTCAGCCACTTCGCCCTGAGGCTCTGGAACTCCCTTCCTCAGTCCCTTCGCCTCATCCCCTCTTTTCCCATTCTCAGCTCACAACTGAAGACCTTTCTTTTCAATTGTAGTTTTGGTCACCTTTTTCCCCCTCCCCCTGGCTCAGCCTCGGGATCCGTTATTGTGAAGCGCTCTGAGACGCCATCCGGCGTGGAGGGCGCTACATAAATCCAAGTTGTTGTTGATGCTCAACTTAACTCCTGAACTGCCTCCTATGCACGGACCTCACCTTGGTTCACCAGCCACCTCCGTTCCCTCAAGGGTCAGGTGAGGGCCACTGAGTGCACCTGGCTCAAATCTGGCCGAGCGGTCCACCGGCAGATCTGGCTGGATCACATCAAAACATACCACTCCACTCTCGCCTCAGCCAAATTATCCTTCAAGATAAACTTGGAGGTGAAGGGCAATCCCAGGCTCCACCTACCGGCTCCTCCGTCCACCCCCACACACCTCGCCTATTCTCTCCTTTAACTCTCCCTGCGAGGAGATGCTGGATTTCCTCGAGTCCCAAATAGAGGGAATCCTTTCAGCTACCTTTGCCCTCCCTGCTGCCATTCCTTCCCCATCTTCCCCCCAACTGTACAATTCCTACACATCCCTCCTTACATATTTTCACACCCATTTCCCCCTCTTCTGTCATCACCACCATATTGACCATGAAGCACCCGCACCTGCTCCCTTGACCCCATCCCCAAACCTCTCTTTACTTCCCAGCTCCACCTCCTCACCCCTCTACCCTCCAACACCATCAGTCTCTCTGTATTATCCGGCACCATTACCATCCAACTTTAAAATAGCCACATCGTGAAGAAATGTTCCCTGGACGCATCCCTGTGCTCCAAATACCAGCCCAGAAACTGCTCTGGTCAAGATGAAAGGTCACAAATGACATCTTATGCATCTGTGACCAGGGCTCCCTCTGTTTCCTTGTTCTCCTCGACCTCTTTACCCCCTTTGACATCATGGACCACTCAATCCTTCTCCACTGCCTCTCCTCTCACTTAAGCCTGCAAGGTTCCATCCTTGACTGGTTCAGGTCCTATCTCTCACATTGTCCCCATATTGTCTCTCTCAACGGTTTCTCTTTGAGCCCCCACACCATCTTCCAGTCCCCACAATCCCTTTGCCTTGCTCCCTCGCCTCCTTCAAGACCCATCTCTAGGCTGTCCATATCGACCATGCCTTCAGCAGCCATCCTATCTCTTTGCCCTCTCCCATCCCAATTATGCCTCCTCACCCTCCCCCATGCTTGGGTCGTGACCCCTGACTGTTCAGCGCCTCGGTAATTCCTCCTGACATGAAAGGTGCTTTACAGATGTAATATGGTTGTTGGTTGTTGCTTATGGTTTCGCCCCATCTGGGTATCAAACCCAGCTCCTCTCATTTGTGAGGTAAGGATGGAGTCCTGCAGCTCAGTGGTTAGAGCACTCACCTTACAAACGTGAGACATGTCTTCAAAACCAGGCAGGTCAGGGTGAAATCTTGGGCAAGTTTCCTTACCCCACACACCTAATAATAATCCGTCAAAAAACCCCACAATAATACAATTGGTAATTTCAGTCCACGACTGTTTGATGGACACTGCTGTACGCAATTGGCTGCCGCATTTCGCCCACAAATATACAGTCAATTCATTTTATAGTATATTCTGTGAAGCGCTTTGAGACGTCTAGAAGACATGAAAAGCACTATATCAAATTCAAGGATTATTATTATGATTATTATAAGTGCTCTAACCAATACACTATAGGATTCCATAATTGCTCCTCATGTATCTGCTTTGCCAAGGATCATATCATTCCCCACCGCTTTCTCTATACTTGTTTTTAAATTGATTTTTATTCACAAAAAAACTCATACATTTTGTATGAGTTTTGTATGAGTTTTCAATCACAGCTTGTTTTTTTCTTTCATCACTTTAAAGCTCCTCCTTTCATTTTCCTTCAAATCAAGGCTTGTAGAAAAAGTAGAAAAAGCCCAGAATTGAGGCGTCCGAACCGACAACCCCCCAAAAAAGAGTTCCTCGTCAGCTCCGGTTTAGCTGATCAAGGGCAATAACAACAACAAAATTACATTTGTGTAGCATCCTACACATCAGGAGAACATCCAATGGCACTGGACAATCAGTGTTTCAGGAGGGTGGAGGTCAGGGTGGGGGCGAGAGTGGGGGTAGGGTGGGGGGGAAGGAGGTTATAATAATAATAATAATCCTTGCATTTGATATAGCGCTTTTCACATCTTCTAGACATCTCAAAGCGCTTCACAGAATACACTACAACTATTTTTCTGGGAAGCAAAAGAGCATTGTCTGCAACAGAGGGAAACTGTTAGAAAAGTCAACAAAGTTTCCAATGTTGTGAATAATGCAGGGACTGTATGGTATGTACAGCAAACGATTTAAACTCCCGTGGCTTGAGGCAAGGCTAATTCAGTTAGACATTAGGATCTCAGATATGGCTCCAGTTTTGCTTCCAGTTCTGATCACCGTGATATTAGTAGATTGTCCAGGTCCTAGAAGGGAGATGAGCAGAGAGATGAGCCAAGTGGATCGATCATCTGCCTAGTAATAAATAATATAATAAAAATCCTTGTGTTTGATATAGCTCCTATAGCTCAGTGGTTAGAGCATTCGCCTTACAAGCGTGAGACCTGTGTTTGAATCCAGGATGGTCAGGGCGAAACCTTGGGCAAGTTTCCTTATTCCACAGGCCTAATAATCCGTCCAAAAAACAACACAATAATAAAATTGGTCATTTCAATCCACAACTGTTTGAAGGACACTGCTGTGCGCAATTGGCTGTCACGTTTTGCCCACAAATATACAATCAATTCACTTTGCATTATATTCTATGAAGCGTTTTGAGACGTCGATAAGATGTGAAAAGCGCTATATCAAATGCAAGGATTATTATTATTATAACGGTTTTGCGACTTCTATGTGTTCACCAAAGCTGTGGATTGAGTGACTAATTTATTATTAATTTGTTTTCAAGGAATTATTACCCCCGGAAAAGATATGTCACATCCAAGGGAGTATGGAGAAGCATGGCTTTATTTGTGACTGCTTAATTAGAGCTTCATAAATAATAATCCTTGCCTTTAGTATGTGTCATCCTAGTTTAGCTAGTATTGTAGCACTCTTACCTCTGTCAGAACATTGTGGGTTTGAAGCTCCACATCAGGACTTGAACTCACGTAGTCTCAGCCAGTGGTAGCCAATCTTTATGGTGTGCCAACAAAATAGGTTACGTGGCGTTCTCCCTGCTCGCACTCCACATGTTCGCAGACGACACCCAACTGTATCTCTCTGCCTCGAAACCTCGATTCCAGAATTGACATCTTTACTGCATGTCTGACATCAACTTTTGGCTGACAGCCAACTTTCAGCTGACTGTCAGCAAGACTGAGGCCTGACCTTATATTTTGTGGGCGAAACACGGCAGCCAATTGCGCACAGCCATGTCCCACAAACAGTCATGGATTGAGTGACCAAATTATTATTATTTATTTTGCAGGGATTATTACCCCTGGAAAGTGATCCACCAATCGATTAACAACTGGTTCCCTACTAACCGCAAGGTAAATGGAGGAATAGAGGAATAGGGACGCACCATAAATGGAAAAATTTTTCTCGTGTAAGGATGGTCTGAACTCTGTCCTGTTTTTCCTGATAATGGAAAAAATCCTCTCGCAGTCTGCACTGCTTTGTGGCAACACACACAAGTACTGCATTACATGTGATAAAAGTCCATACTTCCTCTGGCCTGTTTCATCCGTAAGTTTACTGATCATGCTCCATTGACGATCTGGTCTGGGTTCTCCCAAGATATCTTCTGGCAGTTTGTCTGCCTGGTACAGGCAAAACTCTGATTCTAACTGGTCAATTGTACAGGATAACTCTTTGCTTGATGAGGGTTCTTGACTTTGTGGAAGGAGGCACTGAAATCTTTTGCAGAAGTACTCTAGCTGGGAAAACTGCACGTGCAGCCGTAGAGAGACGTCTAATACTTCTGCATTTTTCACCACATCTTCATCAAAGTGGAATACAGAAATCATGTACTGACATGCCCTTACATAGTACTTTCTCACTCTGCAATGGAAGTCTAGTTTCTCTTATGTGGTCAAGGCATCTTTGTCCACCAAACTCCTTGCTTTTGCCCAAACCATTAGTTCATCATCACTCTTTTGGACTTCTCTCTCAGCAAATTTGATATGAAGAACTGAAGAACACTCTGAGAGCACACTAGGTTTTACAAAATGTGTAAGGATCTCTCTGAACATCCCAACCAAACACCTTTGCATTGTATGCATGAAAGCTTCTTGTCTCTGCAGCGAAATGTTCACTTTGTCAAACAGAGGGATGTTGCACTGCAAGAAGTATATATATAGCTTGAACTTGTTTGAACAGAGAGCAACTTTAACTCTCTTTGCTCTTTGCTTGGTATAGTTTAAGGTTCCTGAGGCTGAACCTCTGTCTCCCTGTGCTGACTTTTTAATCACCTGAATTTACATGGCTGCTCAAAGTCAAACTTGAACTCCCTAAATTGCCTGAGCTTTGCAGACCTTCAGCTGCACATTTTTCCATATGGTTTTATGACACTGGTTTAAATTGACATGTCTTTGTCACTTTGATAGGTGAAGCAAACAATACAGGCTGTGGCCAAGTCATCTGTGTTTGCATTTTTGTATTTCCTCCAGTAGTTTTACCTTGCATTGCTTGAGTAGAAGCTTTCCTCTGTGTTGCTTGAGATTGTGTGCGTTCTATCTTGTCCACTTCTTTGTCAAAAAATTTGCGTAGAACATCCCACTGTTCCACAAGTTGATCAATGCACACTCTCAGTGACAGCCATCTTGTATTGACATGTTTCAAGATCTTCCTCTGCTTGACATCACACATGACTTGGTATTCCTTTAAATTTTGCAACCGTTTTGCACTCTTGTCGAGGTAATAGTACATATCTACCATGATCTCATCAACACCCACCTCCAACTCAGTGTACGCCTTTTCAGCTGCAAGGTGTATCAAGTGACAAGGGCATCGAAGCAGAAAGACATCTGACTGTTTCTGTCGCACAAATGCAATTACACGTTTGTGAATTCCAGTCATGACTGATGCACTGTCTGAAGACAATGACAGACAGTTGGTCCTAGGTGTGCCTCTTTGTGCAAATTCTCTGTCTAGTGTTTCAAAGATGTTCTTGCCTGTACAATCCCCTTCGCATGTAGGTAGTGACAGCAGTCTGGTGACTACTGTTCCACTAGACTCATCAAAATACCTCACAATAACTGGATACAGTTTTGTCAGATCATTGCTGCCATCAGTACTTACTGTAAAAGGATTATCTTTCAGTGCTTGAGAGATGGATTTCTGAGCTTCAGCTGACATTTCTTTGACAATGGCTGTTGATTTTGTCCGCCCTGTGAAGAATAATTTTTTGCTATTTGAGAATCTGGAAATGTAGCCTTGAACACTTTGGATGCTTGATCTGCAGCTGCTAAAGGAATGTTGTGCTCCACAAGAAAACATGCAAACAATGCTTTAGCATTAGTAACACTTGTACTTTCACTAGAACTGAAGAAGGATGAAATGTTGGTTTGTTGATTGCACAAAGTAGCCATTTCAATGTGCTTATTTGTTGTCAAATGTCTTTCGCAGTCATCTCTCTCACCATGTGCTATGCTGAATTCAGAATTACAAACACTGCAATGAACAAAGTGAATGCCTTTTCTAGATTCCGATAGTACCAGCCATTCTCTCGTATTCTGTTTTGAATTTCTGCAGCCATCGTTTGCGCTTACATGTAGATTGACCACAATCCTCCTCTGGCTCTAAACTGTCCCGACTCTGACTAGATCTAGTCTGAGATTCCAGCTCAACACTTGCCTTTCTCTTAGTACTCATGATGAAGAAAGATTCCAAAGTTTACAACAGATACTGTGAAGTCAGAGTCAGCTTACTCACCACTGCTATGCTGTAAGTACACATACAGTATGACCAGTATGGCAATCGATCACACATGGTACGGATCTACACACATCAGCGCTACACATACACAAACTGGCCAGATTGTGCGGTGACTGCATGCAATGTTAGGAGGAGATGGTAAATTATAACCCATGCATATGTTTCAGTAAACCCTTGTTTAAAAATTACATTTGAGTTTTTGTGTGTATTCAGATCTGGTTTATAGATCCCGAAAATGATTCTTCCGAACTAAATCATTAATTGCGGAGTTTAAATTGTGAATCATAAAATATATTTAACATAGTATGTACTTTATCCGACTTAATAATAAAACCTTGAATTGTTGCTCTACAATATAAACCTGTTTGTAATAACTGTTGGAAATGTAGGTACAACTGGTGTTTCTGTATTTTGGTGTGTTCTCACTTCTGTGGACCCAAATAGTTGCTGTGAATAAAATTTGAATTTACAGCACAGCAGTGCAGCAATACACACTGACACACACTGCATAATGAACACTACGACTTCCGATTGCAAAGAGGCATCCAGGCACCCTGGCCACCTTAATTTTGCGGGTCTGCGATTTACATCTGTGGTTTAAATTTTCAAGTTTCACTCCTCCAAACAAGGGACTGCATTCATCCGCGTATTGGTGTGTATTCATCCGCTCTGTGGTTCCCGCCTATCAGCGTCTTTACTACCCCATGTGGTCTAGCTCCACTCGTGGATCTCCAGGTACTGTGTGTGTGCGAACAGTTAGCGGATAG
This sequence comes from Hydrolagus colliei, assembly GCA_035084275.1. NCBI lineage: Eukaryota > Metazoa > Chordata > Chondrichthyes > Chimaeriformes > Chimaeridae > Hydrolagus > Hydrolagus colliei. The sequence goes on from CM068744.1 coordinate 33,066,750, forward strand.
CACTAGGACCCAGTTGCTATGTTGCAATCAACCAGCGACAACACTTCTCTTTTAGGATTAAGGTAAATACAACGCTTCTCTCTATAGTGTTTCACTTTCTCTTCTCCATGAAACTGATTTATTCCACCCTTCCCCTACTGAACATAGGTGATGCAAGGGGGATTTAGCTTAAATTATGAAATGGCAAAAAATCGGAAGTTATTTATCTGGGATCGGGAGGACGGAAGGGAGCATGTAAAAGCGGAAGGCTTCCGCAAAAATCAGGAGGGTTGGCAGCTCTGGATATACTGTCAATTGTAATGACTGCTTCGGTTTTGCAATCTTCATCATAACCTCCCCCCCGTTTCATACCATCTGTAAATGTTTACATAATTTGGAGTTCAAATCCAGGCAGGGCAAAACCTTGGGCCAAGTTTCCTCACTCCACATGCCTAAAAGTAAACCCTCGAAAATAAACAATAATGTCGGTCATTTTAATCCATGACTGTTTGTGGGACACTGCTATGTGGCTGCTGCGTTTCGCCCACAAAATATACAGTTAATTAATTTTACAGTATATTCTGTGAAGCGCTTTGAGATGTCTAGAAGACGAGTAAAGCGCTATATCAAATGCAAGGATTATTATTATAATACCTCTTATGTCTGAATCAAAATCAGTTATGAAACATTTCAAAGCACTTTACAGAATCTTTCTGTATTTAGTATTTCCTGTGTACAAAACGTCAACAAGACAGAGGTCCTCCTGATTGGCTCGCGACAGCCCCTCTGCACCTCAGGCGCTGGCAACATCAGCATTCAAGGCTGCACTCTCTACCTCTCAAAGCCAGTCGGGAATCTGGGCGTCTTTTTCGACCCCGAACTGTCCTTCCTCCCTCAAATCCGTGCCTTGACCAGTATTGACTTCCACCACCTCTGCAACATTGCCAAACTTCGCCACTACCTCACCCCCCATGCTGCTGAAACACTCATTCACGCATTCATCACATCAAGGCTTGACTGGGAACTCTCTCATCGGCCTTTCCAGCAACTCCCTTCACAAGCTGCAGATTATTCAGAACTAGGCTCCACGACCACATCACTCCCACCCTCACCCGTCGGCGCAGGCTCCCCATCTCCCAGAGGGTCGAATTCAAGATCCTCGTCCTCACTTTCAAGGCCATTCACGGCCTTGCCCCCGCCTATCTCTCCGACCTGCTGTCTCCCCATTAGCCTGTCCATCCCCTCCATTCAGCGGGCTCTGGCCTGCTCCATATCCCCCACCTGAACCGCCCTACCATCGGTGGCCGGTCTTTCAGCCTCTCTGCCCCCACGCTCTGGAACTCCATCCCGCAATCCCTTTGCCTTGCATCCTCCCTTTCCTCCTTCAAGGTCGGTCTCAAGACCTTCCTCTTTGACCATGCCTTCTGTTGCCCTCCTAACTCTCCCCACATTCCTATTCTTCTTCCCCCTACTCCGACCTTTCCCCCCCTGCTCGGATCCCGACCTGACTGTTCAGCACCTTGGGACATCCTCCTGACGTGAAAGGCGCTCTATAAATGTAATTTTGTTGTGGTTGTTTTTGTATTTGACTGATTCTGTAGATAAACACAGTAGTCAATTTGTGCACAGTTATGTCCTCCAAATTGCCATGAAGCGAAAGAGCAATGTGTGTTTTTTTTAATGTAGGGTGTGTCAGCCAGAACATAGGTAAACAGGAAGAGGGCATTCAGCTCCTCGAGACAGTTTTAAACTGAGAGAAACTTACTTCTCTTTTTTGAATAGTGTGATACTGTAGTATCTTTAACGTTCAGCTGAACAGGCAGCTGGGATCTCGGTTTGCAACAACTTGCAATTATACAGCGTCCTTCATACAGGAAAGGGTCTCAATTGCATTTGATAGATCAGTGAGATAGGGAGGATGTAGAATGTCTCGCTGATTTAATGTCATGTCTGTTTAATGTCAAAACGTGTGGCAATATTGTTTTGCAGTGTGAGTGAACATCTTACAGTATTTTACAGTGTTCTGTATGAATTAGTGTTCGGTAGATGTTGGAACCTTACAAATATTCCAAACAGTCACCATCGCACTGAAAATAACCCTCGGCTGCATCTAGAAACAGCCACGTTTTCTGTCTCTGCAAGTCAAAAGCGAAATGCTGACACTGTCTGCTAATTATCTTTGCTGCTCCAACCTACATGGCAGTCTCGGTTGGTATGATTTAGGCGAAGATAACAACAAGATTTGCAAGTGTACCTTAAAGAGTTTACCATTGCACACTGAGGTTATCAATTGTAAGTGACAACACTGGCTAGTGCTTGAATTGATTTCTCGAAGTGATCACATTTCAATTGATCTGCAGGGTAGGATTGATTAATGAGCCGATCAAAGCTAGCGAGTTGCCCACATAGAGAGTATCATTGCCGGTCAAGGCTGATTCATTTGAAGAGTGGCTATATGCTCTTACTATACAAACTGGTATAAATCAACTTGGATCGAATGAAGATAAAGTGTTTCAGTTGTGGGCAACTGTTATCAACTGTGGAATCATGACAAGGCGAATATGAAAGCAAAACGAAGGGTTTGCAGAGATCTTTTTACAATTCAGGCCTCAAGAAAACCACCGGACAAAATAAGAGTATACTTGCAGGTTGTCAGAAGTTGCTTCTTGTCTCTATGTGTGAGTCAACAGCAGCGCTATGCCAAAATAACCAGTAATGAAAGTTCCAGAGTTAACAACAAGAACTTTGATTTATATAGCGCCCTCCACGCTGGACGGCTCTCAGAGCGCTTAGAGGTGCAAGATCCCAGTGTGGAGTTGAGTTACCTACAGCTCCCTTCATGCCCTAATAGCGCCCTATCTCTCTCCATACCTCTGCTCGGCTAACACTGGTTTGCTCAACGTGCCCCACCCAAACAATGCCTCCTTCAGTCTACCCCTCCCAAACTTCTGGAACTTCCTCTATCTCAACCTTCCTTTCATCTTAGAACTTGCCCAATTCCTTGTATCCCCTGCTCAGGTGCCATCCAGTCCCTCTAAAGCTCCATCATTTTGTGCGAAGGACGTGGAGTACTCTAGCTCAGTGGTTAGAGCACTCGCCTTACAAGGAGAGACTTGCGTTCAAATCCAGGCAAGTCAGGGTGAGTTTCCTTATGCCACACACCTATATAATAATCTCTCCAAAAAACACGATAATAAAAATTGTTCATTTTCAATCCACGACTATTTGTGGGACACTGCTGTATGCAATTGGCTGCCATATTTCGCCCACAAATATACAGTCAATTTACTTTACAGAATATTCTGTGAAGTGCTTTGAGACGTCGATAAGATGTGAAAAGCGCTATATCAAATGCAAGGATTATTATTCTTATGTAAATGCAAGTTGTTGTTGAGGTCTTGAAGCCTCCAGATGCAGTGGATTCCCTGGGTAAGCACTGAAGGAAGCAGTTCAGCCACACTGTGCATACAATTATCATGGCCAGGGACCCCACTAACAATCTACCTTCATCCCAGAACCTTTTATCTCATCATCCATCAACTCTCTATCCAATTCCCTTTTAAATGATGTAATTGCCGTGGCTGCACCAAGATCGAGAGGGCTGCAGTAATGAAGACAATTCAAGTGGTTAGTAATGCTGTACCAAGCTGGAGGCTTGAGTGTCTGTAGGAAGAACAATAACAAAATTACATTTGTATAGTGCCTTTCACGTCGGGAGGACGTCCCACGGCGATGAACAATTTCGGATCTGAGCTGAGGTTGGATAGTGAAGGGGGGGTGAGTGAAGGAACGCAGGGAGTTTGAGAGGCAAGTAATTATAGGTCTGAGGTACACCTATATTTAGCTTACATCTCGGATAATTCCCGTTTATTCATTTTTTGTTGACTTGTGTTGAGTTTTTCTATTGCACAAGGTGTCTCAGTTTGGTTTGAACACTCTTAAGCACAGTGATGGGTTTCCACATATGTCCAATACCTGAAGGACCAAGAAAAAAAAGGCAAACACGTATGAAAACATCATAAAATATTTGTGGAGCTAATGGTTTAAGTCCATTTAGAATATTCCAATATTTACAAAAAATCACATCAAATTGAATAAGTATCATTTTGTTCTTTTTTCCAATAAAAATCAAATGTCACTTACAATGTTTTCACCTGGATATTTTACTTTGGAAGACTTTGCAACAGTAAATACAACCCTAAAAGCAACTGAGCTAGAAAACATAATACGATTTATATAGCGGGACTTGGAAAAGTGGAGGGACACAGTTGAAGGATTGACGGAGAGTGTTCGAGTTTTGGGGCACAGTGGCTGAAAGCACGACCCCTGCTGATGGGATGGAGGGTGCGAGGGACAAGTAGGAGGCTGGTGCCAGTCGAGCGGAGTCACCGGATGATGGATTGGGGCATGCGGAGGTCGGAGGGGTAGGGAGGTGCCAGAGAGTGAAGGCATTTGAACCCATGTGTGAAGAAATCACACTAATATGTGAAAAACGCTGTATCAAATGCAAGGATTATTATAAATCTACTGTGAAGTCCCGTAGCTTTCTGGTTAGAGCACTTGCCTTACAAGCGAGAGACCTGGGTTCAATTCCAGGCAGGTCAGGGCGAAACCTTGGGCAAGTTTCCTTACTCCATATGCCTAATAATCCTTCAAAAAAGCCAATAATTGGTCATTTCAAACACTGCTGTGTGCCACAAATATAGCTGCCGTGTTTCGCCCACATATACACAGTCAATTCACTTTACAGTATATTCTGGGAAGCGCTTTGAGATGTCTAGAAGATGTGAAAAGCGCTGTATCAAATGCAAGGATGATTACTATTATTAGTCTTCCTCATTTTGAATGTTGGGACTAGCAGAGACAGTAGTGGAAGTTTTGGGCTTTTTGTTGAATAGCTACAGTGCAAAAGAGAGGCACATTCTCCGACAAAAGTGAACCATGAGGTTATTTTTCTCTCTGGAGTGTCCATTGAGCCACAAAGCATCAGGACGTTTCTTTATATTTTATAGGAATGGTATCCTAAATTTGACACTGGTGATCAATTATGACCAATTTTTGGTGGTTTGATTGGGAATCAATTATAATAGGAACATAAGAAATAGGAGCAGGAGTAGGCTATTCAGCCCCTCAAGCCTGTCATGCCATTTAATAAGATCATGGCTGATCTTCTAACCAAAGATTATCCTGGGTAATTTACCATTGCTTTTATAAGCAGCCTGCAGTGGAAACTTCCACATTTCTAATCTGTTTTATTTCTAAGCTGTTGTAATACAAGTCCAATTTTTTCCCCCTACTGTTATACTCATTAGATTCACTTAATAATAGTAATAATCCCTGCATTTGATACAGCGCCTTATCTCAAAACACCTCAAAGTGCTTCACAGAATATACTATAAAGTGAATTGACCGTAATTTTGTGGGCGATTTCATTCACCGTGAAAGGTGCTGCACAATTTCAAGTCACTGTAGTCGCATTAAAATAAAAGTGGTTTCCTCAGGCAGTTGAACTGAATAGGGTAAGGCCCAATTGATTTTAACTAAGTGTGAAGTAATCGAATCCTTTGGCATTGATGCAATACATCAATACAAATGCAATATAAATATAAAAGGTCAAACTCCTCACTGAACATACCGAATAATGTCGGCGGATGTTTCGTAAAGCTCTGGAAAGGTTGCATTCATCGGTTTGTTAAGCGCTCTGAGACGCCGTCCGGCGTGGAGGGCGCTATATATAAATCGTTGTTGTTGTTGTTTGTTGAATGACCCCCTTCAATGGAACACAGCAGCTCGACCAGCTTTGTTGAACTCCATCCAACAGTCCCTTTGCCTCGCTCCCTCCCTCACCTCCTTCAAGGCTGGTCTCAAGTCCCTCTGTGTCTTCTACTACCCTCCCAATTTTCTCCCTCCCCTCCTGACTCTCTCCCGCCCCTCTCCCCTACCCTGCCCCTCTCCCTTGCTCGGATCCCGTCCTGACTGTTCAGCGCCTTGGGACGTCCTCCTGACATGAAAGATGCTCTATAGATGTAATTTTGTTGTTGTTTGTTGCAGCTCGAATTTCATCCACCTGAAGCCAAATACATCTAAAGATTGCATGGCCATGTACTGATGACTGGCACACCTTTTTCTGAAGGAATTAAGATTTTTCTGGAACCGACAAATTGTTACGTTAAAAAAAATCAAGCAATCTGCATACGGTTGAGGAACAAAAACAAAATTACATTTGTACGCCAGAGCCTTTCACATTGGGAGGATGTCCCAAGGCACTGGACAAGCAGGGCATTAGACCAGGTTGTGATCAGAAACAGTAGAGGGCAGGGAGAATAGGAGTGGTCGAAAGCACGGTCAAAGAGGAGAGTTTTGAGACGTGCCTTGATAACAGGGAGCCTTTCTGTAGTTATTGACCATGTGAATCCTGTTAGACAACAACATAATAATAATCCTTTGGTGTTCCTGTAGCTCACTGGTTAGAGCACTCGTCTTACAAGCGAGAGGCCTTGGTTCGATTAACTGGCAAGGTGAAACTTTGGGCAAATTTCCTTACTCCACACACCTGATAATAATCCCTCCCAAAAAAATTGGTCATTTCAATTGACCATTTGTGGGACACTGCTGTACACAATTGGCTGCCGTGTTTCACCCAAATATATATTCAATTCACTTTACGGTATATTCTGTGAAGCACTTTGTGATGTCTAGAACAGCGGTTCTCAACTGGGGTGCATGTACTTCCAGGGTGTACAGATGACGGTACATTGATTTATCTAGCTCTCTTATTTAGCGTTTTATAGCCTTCCAAATTGTATATTGCATTGTTATTCCTCTCGTTTTGTATGTGCTAGTTGTTTTTTTATGTAAGAAAAGCTTGGTCAGCACTTTGGGACGTCCTCCTGATGTGAAAGGCGCTTTATAAGTGCAATTTTGTTGTTATATAAGAAAAGCTTGTTCATAAAATGCAAGTGGAATGAGGGGGGTGGTGTGTGTATGTGGTTGGGTGGGAGTACACGATAATGTTGAAAATTAACAAGGGGTACATTACTGAAAAAGGTTAAGACCACTGTTCTAGAAGAAGTAAAAAGCACTATATCAAATGCAAGGATTATTATTATAAGCAAACCATCAAATGGATGAAAAATATCTCTTTAGGTTAGAAATTCTGAATAGGAAGCTCAGTGGGAGAAGAACGTATTGAACTTTAAGATTACATGAGGTATAGATAAACTGATCCCAAGCACGTTTGATAACCTAAGTTCTACAGATGAGACAGATTTTAACATCAAGCAGCAAAGATGAATAGTTCAGTTGGAATTATTTCACAAAAATATCTTTGCAGCAGTTCAATTAAATGGGCAGTAGTTCAGCTTCCTTTCCACCAAGCTTTATGTTGGACCCAAATGTTTGCCAATAGTGTACATTAGTGTCCTGTTTGATCCTCAACTGTCCTTCATCCCCCACATCCGTGCCATGACCCACTCTGCCTTTCCCCACCTTTGCAGTAAAATACCTCTATGCCACTGTCTCTCACCCCTGACCACTGAGATATCACGGCTAAAGACATGTCCATCGAATTCTCCGTTCCACCATCAGCGGCCATGCCTTCAGCCACTATGCTCCGAGGCTCTGGAAATCCCTCCCTCACTCCTTTCGCCCCCTCCTTTCCTATTTTCAGTTTGCGCTTAAAAGATCTTTCTTTTCGACCGTGCTTGTGGTCACCTTTTTCTCCCTCTCTGGCTTGACCTCAGGAACCATTATTGTGAACTGCTCTGAGACGCCGGCTGGCACAGAGGGCGCTATATAAATCCATGTTCTTGTTGTTGAGACCTTTATCAACACATTCATTACATCCTGACTCGACAATGCAAACCCCCAACTCCTCACTCCACAGCCTACAGATCATCCAGAGCTCTGCAGCCCGTAACCCCTCCCGCATAAGGCTCCACGACCCTATCAACTCTATCCTCACCTGACTCCACTGGTCCCCATTACCCAGAGCATATGGTTAAAGATTCTGGTCCTCACCTTCAAAGCCCTCCATGGCTTTGCGTCTCCCTATCTCTCCGTGACCTCCTAATCCCCTACCATGCTTTTTACTCCTCCGCTCAGTGGGCTCCAGCCTGTTTCACATTCACTGCCTTGCTTGCCATGCTATTGGCAGTCACGTCTTCAACCTCTGACCCCACCCGCTGGAACTCCATCTCACAATCCCTCTGCCTTGCCCCTCCATTGCCTCCTTCAATATCCTCCTCTTCAACCGTGCCTTTGGTCATCCTCCTGTCCCTACCCTCCACCGCTCCTAATCCCAACCACCAACTTGAGTGTGGATCCCTGACTGTCCAGAGCTTTGGGACGTCCTCTTGATGTGAAATATAATTTGTTGTTTGCAAAATTGTTACTATGCTTTACAGTAAAAATCCTGAGAAATGTGATACATATATCTGGTGCACATATTAATATTGATAATCATGATAGGGAGGGTAGGAATATCTAAGAAACCCTAAGAATCTGGAGTGGCCCACCCTGGTAGCACAATTTTGATGGTAGATATATCCAATTACTTTATTTCGTTACTTTTGTAGAAAACCTTCTCAAGGAACCTTTTCAATAAGCAAAAAGATAAGAGCCTCACTCAGGTTTATACTGAAATCTCCCAAGGACTATTATAATACAGTAGAAGGTTTGGCACTTGGAAACAGCCTCATTTTGTAAATAAACGTGGATCAGCTCAGCAATAAATTAAAGCTACAATCATGTAATAGTCAGTAACAAAAATTTATACAGGAAGAATCTCTCATTTTAGGATCTCAAAGCTATTAGCAAAAAAAAATTTCGATCACTGTTTGTTTAAAACAGCAATGGGCTACAAATAACTACAAATTGAATGACCAATTTTTAAAAAAATCTGGGGGGTGTTGACCAGAACACTGCGAGAAATAATGATAATAATCCTGACATTTGATATACCACCTTAACTGGCATTGAGAAAGTGCTGCATAGGACATATTGTAAAGTGGTTTTGAGCATGTGTTTTGTAATAATAATAATCCTTGCATTTGATAATAGCACTTTTCATGTCATCTAGACTTCTCAAAGTGCTTCACAGAATGTATTATAAAGAGAATTGATTGAATAGTTGTGGGAGAAACACAGCAGCCAGTTGCGCACAGCAGTGTCCCACAAACAGTAGTTTAATTATATATATATGTATATATGGCGAAAAACACCCCTTTCTAGTCAAATTGTGCCACGGGATCTTTAACATCCACCCGAACAAGTCAGATCTGTGTTTAACATCTCACCTGAAGGACAGCACTTTTGAAAATGCAGCTCTCCTACATTGCTCTACTAGGACCTCCTGCCTCGACAATGAGCTCAAAGTCCTATTGGGGGAAATGAAACCCACAACCAAAGCCAGAGTGTTACCAACTGCACCAGGCTGACCCCGAGCCTGAACAATGAATATCTCTAAAGATACTAAATTGAGTAGAAGCTTTGACCAAACACGTATGATTTGAACTGGTACCATCTGTGTTAGGACAACTTCCTCTCCAGTCTATCGGCCCGGGGTATCAATATATAGATGTAGGTGGACATCAATTAAAGCCACCATGAAATAAGTTGTAGGTAATTTTTATACGACCAGCCGCAAAATACTTCAACACTACAGTGTCACGAACCAGACATTAAACAGATTCAACTCAAAATACTACAAACACCACAACAGACATATGGTTCATAACTACAGGAAAGAAATTAGCAACCAGAGTCGCGAGTAATTTTCTGACATGAACCAGTTAATCTCTGACACAAGCCTTATAAAACAAGGAGGGAGTGATTATTTTTATTAAGTCCAAGAAAAAAATTCTGAAGCTTCTAGTGAATATTAGTGCAAGTCGGTACAGTATTCAGTCCAATGTCTAATTTTCCAGAATACATCTATTTATTAGGATTATACTTACAATTTCATCTCCTTGATCAATTTCATTCTCACCATGAAAACCAAACATTTACTACATTACCTCACTTAAAACAATGCAATCAAGCACACTCCACTTCATCTCTTCTTTATGCCAAAATCCTTACACACGCTGTAAATATTCTTGTATAACACAATGTATTTTCATGTAATGTTTCACACACAATGTGGACACAAACACTAAATTAATGTATTCATTTTAGTCAGTCAACAAAACATTCAATATAACATCTACAGAGTTCATTATTTATCCTTGCATGATCCAAACAATTTAACTCAGTACATTTACAAAGCTAATGAACAAATAGCAATGAAATTTTTGGTAAGAAAATTATATACAAAGTACAGATCTCCATTTGTATCTACAACAGAATTTGTGCAACAACCAAGTTTACATACAGTGTTATTAAAAATACATTGTTAATTTTAAAAGCCTTATATTATATGTACAGGTAGCTTACACGTCACCCGACAACATCAGTGCATAGGTCGGCATTGATGTTAATTAATCAACAAAATAAATTTAATTTACATGGTTGGCCCTGTTCATTAGTTGGTGCACGTTTGGTCTCTGCACCATGCAGAGTTGTTCGATTCACAATAGAGAGTACTATAACTATAATTACATGATATTAAACAGTGCCAGTTGTGCCTTCTGAGTGTTTGGCCTTGCTGACAGGCTCTCCAATCAGTTCAGGACAGTTACATATCCCTTTTGCAATTTGGTCACATTTCATAATCAGGTCATAGTTAATTTTTTCAGTTACAACACTATCTTGCTTGTAGTTAGGGTGATTAGCAACAAACTTCCTCAACCAACACGCTGCGGTCATCAGCCCTCCTATGAAAAAAAAGGTCACAAAATTCCATGACTTAAACATTTCAACCAAGTTTCAGGTTATCATTACTGTGAGACCAGTTTAATAGACTTCTGTGGATCCCTGAGAGTCCAGTGCTTTGGCACGTCCTCCGACATGAAAGGCATGATACAAATGTGTTAAGTAACTTTTGCCATCTATTCTATTTTTGAATTGCTTTATCTATTAGGAAATGATATTCTGATGTTGCAAGAATCCAGTTCTGTTGAAAGCTGAACCTTTACAGAACAAGGAAGATTACTAATGGCAACTCATCTACCATTCTCATTTATTGGGCCTCCACATACAAATAGCATCAAAGGCTCTCTACCAAGGCTTTAAGAACCTATGCTTCAGACAAGCTTCAATGGAGCACTTTGGCTGGCTCCTTAATAATGCTAAGTGAAACCTTGCATGCTACTCCAGCCTCTTGTCTTACAAATAGCTTCAAACAGCCTGGACATTGAGCCAACATCTGGCATTCGTACAAGGATATTCAGCCTCAGTTTTCAATGAAGGGCCTTGCTCTTCAAGTGAGTAAAACAGATAACATGTTACAAGCACAATACACTGTATATTAAAAGTAATGATAATAATAATCCTTGCATTTGATATAGAGCTTTTCACATTTTATTGACGTCTCAAAGCACTTCACAGAATATACTGTAAAGTGAATTGACTATATTTGTGGGCGAAAAGCAGCAGCCAATTGCAGACAGCAGTGTCCCACAAAGTCGTGGATTTAAATGAATTTTTTTTATTATTGTGGGATTTTTCTGGACGGATTATTATTAGGCATGTGTGTGGAGTAAGGAACACAGGTCTCACGCTTGCAAGGTGAGTGCAGTAACTGAGGGTATAGTACTTCAACTGGATTCAATTTCCTTACTCCAAGAAGCTACCCAGTAAGGGCTTCCCAGTAAGTTGTTGTTGTATAGTTTCGGACACAACATGTTAAGTGTGGAGCTCCTGTAGCTCAGTGGTTAGAGCACTCGCCTTACAAGCATGAAACCTCTGTTTGAATCCAGGCAGATCAGGGTGAAACCATGGGCAAGTTTCCTTACTCCACATGCCTAATAATAATCCGTCCCCCCAAAAATACAATAACAAAAGTTAGTCATTCAGCCCACAGCTGTTTGTGGGACACTACTGTGCGCAGTTGGTTGCCGCATTTCGCCCACAATTATACGGTCATTTCACTGTATAGTATATTCTGTGAAGCGCTTTGAGACGTCGATAAGATGTGAAAAGCGCTATATCAAATGCAAGGATTATTATTAATAGGTAAAAAAAAGATTACCCAGAGAGGTGGTGGAAGGATTGAATCAACCAAGTGAAGGAATTGGATAGCTCTTTGGCAAAATTGATTGCAGGGTAATAAGAGAGTAGGAATTAGATTTTCATTTACTTCAGGACCAGCCAAATGGATCACAGAGGTATTTTCTACTTCTACGCATCCTCGAATTTCTCTTAGAACATTTGAATGCTTTTTCTAGAAGTTCATCAAATTGCATTTGTAGAACGGCTTTCATGTCAGGTGGACACTCACGGGGCTGGACAGTTGAGGTTTTGCACCCAAACTGGAAGGTGGGATTCAAGCAGGATGGGGGCCAAAGGGATGTGGGTGGAAAGATGACCAAAGGTGCGGTCAAAGAGGAAGGTCTTGAGTTGGACCGTGAAGGAGGCTAGAGTGGGGGCAGAAAGGCTGAAGGCCTGACCACCAATGGTGGGGCGGGCAGAGAGGGGTATGTGAAGCAGGTCAGTGTCTGCCAGACAGGAGAAAACTAGAGATAGGATGGGCAAGTTAACCATGTTTAAGAAAAGGTCTCTTCTAATCATGCCCGGCTAGGGCACCAGCAGGCATTCTGAAGTGCTTTGAGACATCCTCCTGACGTGAAAGGAGCTATAAAATTGCAAATTACATTGCACTGTATGAAATGGGGGGGTCACTGCTCGTTTATGAGCAAGTCGTTGCAAGTTAATCTGCCTTCTCTAAAACCCCATTGAGCTGTCAGCACAGAACAAGTAGATTCAAGTACTAAGTGAGTCAACAGCATGTCAATAATGTTGAGTGTCTCCACCGCTTTTAATGACCGATACTGAGGGAAAAGATTTAAATAAATCTCCTGGTTAGAAAATTAAACCGTTAGGTGGCACTTTTTTTTGAAAATCAAACCACTGGCCATTGAGGTAGAAGGTTCACTGGCAGTTAGTGGTTTCTATGATTCCTCCGCACTCCACCTCACAGGGGTGCCTCATTCAATCTCCAACTATCCTTAAAACGTACACCTGGTTTCATCGCACACTATTCCTCACATGCCATTCCTGCTCACAAGTCCACAGCTACTCCCTACACCCGTTGCAGACGATCCAGAACTCTGCAGCTTGTGTCCTCTCTAGCACCAAATTCTCAGAGCCAATCACCCCCATCATCTCCAACAAATTAAATTCAAGATTCTCATCTTCACATTCAAATCCATCCAATGCCTCGACCCAACCTACTTCTGTGACCTTCTGCAATCCTATCAACCAGCTGTTCCCATTGCTCAGCCTGTTGTATTGCATCCACCGATAAGCTATGATTGTTAAAATACAAACTTAGAAGCGTTGGGAGGATGTCTCAAGATACTCAATAGTCCTGCCTTGGCAGTGGGGTGGAAGCTGTGGGGATGGGGGAAATGGCTAAAGGCAGACTCAAAGAAGGTCTTGAGATGAACATTGAATAAACTGAGGAAGGTTGGGAATCGGAGGGACTCCAGGATTGAGTTCCAGATAGTCAGAGCAGACATGCTAAAACCCCGACTGGTGATGGTGTGGATGTAAGGGTGGAGGAAGTAGACCGCACCTAGAATATTGTGTGCAGTTTTGGTCTCCTTATTTAAGAAAGGACATACTTGTCTTAGAGGGAGTGCAGCATAGATTCACTAGGTTGATTCCTGGGAAGAGGGGGTTGAGCTATGTGGATAGGATGAGTATTCTCCAGAATATAGAAGAATTACGAGGTGATTTTATAGAAACCTACAAGATTATTAAGGGGCATGATGGAGTAGACAGTGGGAGACTGTTTCCCCTGGTTGGAGAATCTAACTGGGGGTCATAGTTTTAAGATTAAGGGTCAGCCTTTTTGCACAGAGTTGAGGAAACACTTTTTTACTCAGTATTCCATAGTGAATTTATGGAATTCTCTACCCCAAAAGGCTGCAGATGCTCAGTCCTTGAACATACTAAAGATTGAAATTGATAGATTTCTTATGCATAAAGGATTAAGGGATATGGGGATAAGGCTGGCAAATGGAGTTAGATTAGAAAATCAGCCATGATCTTATTGAATGGCGAGGCACTCTTGAGGGGAGGAGGCAGGGCAGGCTCCTGCTCCTTATTCTTATGTTCTTATGAAGTGAAGAAGGATGGTGCCTGCTGAGTGAAAGAAGCAATAGTTCGCTCACTTTTTAGCTGGTTAAACTCCAGTAGTACCTGAGCCACACTCTGGGGTCCTGAACCTTGGTTCCTGTTAACCTGTGACTAAAACTCTCCGGATTTAGGTGAACGATGCATTTCCTCGAGGAGGGAGTGTACATTCCATTCCTGAGAAATTGCTATACTAAGTGGCACAAATATGAAGAACACTGGATGGCAAAATGATAAACGGTGGATTTCCACTTGTGTTGGACACCTGGCTAACCCTCTCCACTGGAATAGCACATATTATTTAGTCCATGGGGTAATGTCTAACTGATGTTTATTAGGCTTCAAAGCAATAGAGAGAAATCCACAACGTCTCTGGTCTCTATATAAAAAAAAGTAAGCAATCCCTCATTGTGCCAGTCAGCAGCATCAAGATGTTCAAGTACATTGAGGTGATTACATTGAGAAAGCAGGTGAAGGGCCAAGTTCCTTAGTGCACTAAACTAAAGAATAGAAAATGTTATCTAATAGTATGCAAACCGGTTGAAAGCCTCAAAAGGTTTTATAATAATCATTGTCAAATGTATTTAAGGCAAACAGAAATAATTTTATGCACAGCAAACTTCCAAAAACAGTCATGAGAGGAATAACAAATGCATCTAATGGATCAGGGCATTAGCAGAACCCCCCTTCTCTTTTCAAATCAAACCATGGTATATTTTATGTTCATGTGACGAACAAGCAAATGAGACATTGACTTAGGGCCTCAACTGAGAGACCAACAATGTAACTCCCCCTGGAGTGCATGCGTAGAACGACAACTTACATTTATATAGCAACCTTCATACAAATAATGTCACGGAGCACTGAGCTGTAGAATATGTGCTGAAGTCTAAACACAGACCTTGAAACCCGCAACCAACTGACCTGCAACAACAGTTAGAATAGGCCCAGACATGGGAGCAGAGTTCAGGAAATTACTGAAAAAGGCCTTTGTAGAATTAAGAATTGAAGCAAAAATAAATATCTGGCACAAGGAAAGCAAACCCAAACCTGTTGGGAGGCCACTTTTGCAAATCAAATGTAAAAATTCTATTTAAAGTCAACGCAGTTTATGGGGCCCAGAACAAGAGGGATCAGAGGTAGGTTCGTTTTATTGTTGTTTTGCATCTGAAAATGTGAGCAAACTGAAGAGAAGATTCGAAGTCTGGGGTATATTAACAGTTTCTTAAAACTGAAGTACACTGAGTCGCTGGATTAGTCATTTGGAACATTAGGAACAGGACAGGCTCCGGTAAAAGGTTCTCAATACAGGTGCCTCCAAATATTTGAAACAAACTTCTCTGATGACTACATTCTCCTTCTTCAGACTAGTTACTAATCCTCTGCGGTATTTTGTCGAAAAAGTTGTTGAAAACCAGATCAACAACAACAAAATTATATTTATAGAGCGCCTTTCATGTAGGGAGACATCCCAAGGCGCAGAACAGTCAGGTTGGGATCCGAGAAAGGGAGAGCGTCAGGATAGGAGGGAGGGGCGGGAGAGAGTTAGGAGGGGAGAGTTGGAAGCGCAGCAGAAGTCACGGTCTCTAGCAGGGTCTTGAGACCGGCCTTGAAGGAAGCGAGGGAGGGAGCAAGGCAGATCAAATGTTTCCACACAGTATAATTGGCAAGTCACATTATAAGAAAGTAAGAGGGCAGCCAGGCACAATCTACACCTTCTACAGTCACGTTGTTCGTTAATTTATTAGCTACTTTTATGCAGGTAATCTTCAATTTTATTTTGGAAGGTTGATTCCATTCGTTTTCCAATTAATGAGGTCAGGCTAATGGGTCTGTATTTATCAGATAAGGGCATCACCCATTTAAATGACTGGGTTGGTATCTGAGTACCCAAACGTTGAATTCAAGGTGCAACCTTACCTGAAGCTCGTTTTCTAATCAGCTTAAGATAGTTCAAAATGCTGCATCGGGTTTCCACATCTACCTCCATGTTTTCGAGATAACAGTTAATAATTGGGATTAAACCTGGAAAAACGCCTTCCTGCAAAGAGAACAGAACAGAGTTAGAAAATAGATACCAACTCAAATATGAATTTTACTTAAGAACACAAGACATTTTTGGTATAGTAGAGGCTATAGGCCCTTCTGAAAACACCTGCTTTTAACCACTTTTTTTTCATGTAACTGACTTGTCTCCATGGGTTATTTGAAGTCCTGTAGCTCAGTGGTTACAAGCATAACCACTCGCCTTACAAGCGTGAGACCTGTGTTCGAATCCAGGCAGATCAGGGTGAAACCTTGGGCAAGCTTCCTTACTCCACATGCCTAATAATAATCCCTAAAAAACAATTGGTCATTTCAATCCACTATTGTTTGTGGGACACTGCCGTGTGCAATTGGCTGCCGCATTTAGCCCATAAATACAGTCAATTCACTTTACAGTATATTCTGTGAAGCGCTTTGATGTCTTGAAGATGTGAAAAGCACCATATCAAATGCAAGGAATATATTTATTATTATTGAGGAAAAGGCAATTTTCAAGAATCTCTAAAGCGTACATTTCATCATCTGATCCTAAATTATAAACATTTAAAGCTTTGTGTCTCATGACCTTTTAATACACTGTACTAGATCTGACTGCATGTAGCTCTTGGCTAGGATGTCATTCCGTACACAGTACTGCAATAGATCTAGATGCTTAGAGCCAAATTGGAGTACAAGATCTCTGTGTCTAGTGTGGGGGAGTGTCATTTGCTGGAAAATAACAATTTGTCTCCTGTGCGGCTTGGAGAAGTACATATTGTGTAAGACTCGTGCTTCAATTATACAGCAGTTTTTGTTCCTTCCAGCTGTAACAATAATAAATCATCTTACAAGGGTGGAGCATAAAGAATGTTTACCACAAGTGGTGTGTGAACAGTAGTTCTTTCAATACAGATAGTTCAAACTTAAAGGTACCGTTTCTTCAGATCAACTTTGAAGTACATAACTGCATGTACCTTTCCATTAATGATTGTATCTATGGTCATTAATGTGTAGTCTTCAGTATCCGAATCAATGCCATTGTGTGAACTGCTGCAACCATCGACAACTGGGTTTCCAGCTGGGACAGAAAGAACAAACCAGATTTAAATGCAAGCGATTATTTTCATAATTAGCACCGAGTAAAAGAAAACTTTATGAAAATAATTGCAGAAGTTAATCTGTGCCAGACATCATCTAAACAGGTTCTGGAACTCTCTTTGCCTCGCCTCCACTCTTCCTACTTTCAGGTCTCGGCTAAAGACCTTTCTTTTCGACCGTGCTTTCGGTCACCTTCTTTCCCCTCCCCCTGGCTTGGCCCCAGGATCCATTATTGGGAAACGCTGTGAGACACCGACCAGCATGGAGTGAGGGCGCTATATAAATCCAAGTTGTTGTTGTTCTAAGCATATATCTATAGCACACCTGCAAAATCAACTTTAAGAGTTTCTAAAATGTTCACATATAATGCTTTCTTTTCTGTATGTCCTGCACATTATACTGCAACAGGATCGCTCTGCAGGTTACCAACCTACTTCATTCCCACTGTCCAATCTCCCCCACCGGTGATAGAGCTTTAACCATTCTGCACTCTAACTACAATCATTATACAAGTTTGCCTACTTTTGTAGATGTCTTTTCTGAAGTAAAACAATCCTTGGAGTACAGCATCACGCTTCTGAGCCACTTTCAAGTTTTCATCCACCTAATTCAGCAAAGAAGCACCATTAGAATAATAGAAATACAGGTAGACCTCGCTTAAGGTTGTGTCGGTCGACACTGTTTCATTATTACATTGCTGACGAATAGGAGAACATATAACATTTAACGTCGCGACGTCCGCTACTGTGTCGCTTGCGCGATTGGAAACAAATTACTTTGGGTAGCGTACACGTACATAGATGCTGAACGCTCAGCACCCGTACGCTGTATCGCTTAATGTTGTTTCCCTTGAAGTCGTATTTCCCTTAAACACAATTGCGATGTTAGGAGATGACTGAGTGTAATACTCCCCATTATAATGTATATCCATTATATAGGATATACAAATTTACTATTTGAACAGATCCATGTAGCAATTCCAAAATGTTTGCTTGTTTTTATCTACAAATATACCTTAACCATTGCGGAGGTTGGGGTATAAGTGAAAGACTTAAACACAGGTTTAATGATAATTACTAACACATCAGTAGGTGTAAGTCACAGTAAGTTACACTAATACAATTTACAAAAACAGTCACTTCAAAGCCTAAATCATCCCTTTATAAGGGTGGTGTCGTGTCCCCCAGGGCTCTGTCCATGGCCCCCTACTTTTCAAAATCTATATGCTCCCCCTTGGCAACAAGGGGTCAATGTCCACATATATGCGAATGACACCCAACTCTATCTTTCTACATCTACCCTCAATTGCAGGACCACTGCAGACTGCTTGTCAGACATCAAGGCCTGGATGAGAGCTAACTTTCCACAGTTGAATGTCAACAAGACGAAGGCCCTCCTCATTGGCTCATGCCAGCGCCTTCACACATCAGGCACTGGCAGCATCAACCTCCATGGTTGCACACTCAACCTCACAAAGCCAGTCAGGAACCCAGGTGTCTTCTTCGATCCTCAACTGTCTTTTATCTTTAATCATTTCCAAGTGTCCAAGTGGTTGCCTCCCCACGGGATACTAGTTACTTCATTACATTCCTCACCAAATCCTGAATGTGCCATTTGCGTCATAGCCTAAATTGAATCAAAACAACTTAGTACTTGCCTTTGAAAGTGGAATGAGGAAATCCAGTTTGTATGAAAGGATCACTCTCGTCAGTAATACCACAAACACCACATATGCAGAATTCTCAAAATCTGTTAATTGCACCTGTCAATTAATTCAGATGTAAAAGTCAGGTACCTTAACTGTATTCAGTGCTGAGGTCACTAGTTCCTTAACATTCGATACCTATGTCCAATACATTACTGAACAGTACTCAATAATGTAGCACATCTTATGTAGAGTTCCTGCAATTTACTATGAGATTACTAAGCAAACATTCTTCACCATAGGTTTAATTCATCCTATATATTATAATATTATGGTGTGAATGTTGAAAATGTTTCAAAATCATTCATGGGTGCAAAAATGAAGAACTTGAAATATTATTCATATATCAAACATTGTCCATTATCAAAAATGCAAGATAATTCTGCCTCCCACATTGCTCTTCTATGATCCCTCACCCTGAACAAACCCATTGTAGTTTGACAGTTCAATACAAAATTACATTTGTATAGCGCCTTTCACATTGGGAGGACGTCCCATGCGCTGGCCAATCAGGGATTTGACCCCAAGATGGGGGTCAGGAAGGATGGAGGGCAGGGAGAGTGGCCAAAGGTGCGGTAAAAGAGGGTTTTGAGACACGCCTTGAATGAGGCAAGGAGAACAAGGCAAAGGTACTGTGGGACGGAGTTCAATAGGGTGCGGGCAGAAAGGCTGAGAGCCCGACTGCCAATGGTGGAGCGGTCTTGGTGGGGGACATCGAGCAGGCCAGTCTGCTGTGCGGAGGGAGCAGACAGGTTGATATTGGGTCAACAGGTTGCAGTGGAAGGCATAAGTCATTCCCCTGGGAAGGGGAGTGGACAGACACACACATAATACTTGCTTCCGCCTGATTAGCATAGTTTAAGTCACTCACAATATTCAATTTGCTGTGTTCACAGCTATTGCATGCAACTGTGGAACAGATGTTCCTGCTCAAGGTGCTACACAAAATCATTAATTTCAACAATGCATATACCGTGTGATTAAACAATGGCCCAGAAGGCTGGAGGAACAGAGGCAGACAAGCCAACTGGGCTTCACTCAGTACACCACACAACAGCTGCTTTCCTGTATGTTTAACTGGAACCAGTTACAATTCTTCATATCACAGCAGTTTTACACAATAAAAGATGAACATCCTAGAACGCAATAGTCCGATGTTTCATAAATGCAATTACTATCACTTACTTCCATTGGTCGAAATTCAACTCTCCATCCAATTTCAGAGTTTGGGGGTGGTGGTTTGAATCTCATTGTTTGCCAATTAGTGGACTGTATGTTCTGTAAGTAATAAAGAGGTGACATTTAATTTTTCATACCCCACATGATTTCCTTTATACTTTTCTAAACACGTTTCTTTTGTTCACTTGGACCAAAACTGAATACAAATGTTTGCTTTGACAGTAAAGCTTAACATGAGCTACTGGGTAAAGGAGACATGCAGAATAGAATACTATTCACCCCAGAAACTGAGGCAGAAACTGGAGGGCACTGCTGATTGATGGCTGCCCAGCCAGCCTGGCTCCTCAGTAGGACTTGGAAGAGCTGTCTATTATTGGGGGTAGGGATTACTTTCCACTCAGCTTCAGTTAATCCCACAACCCAAAGTCTTAATGGGTGGGATGATCCTAGCTGGACAAGCAGCAGGAAGGTTTGCCAGACAGTGCTTTCAATGGCAAGCTGTGCAGTTTTAACTGGTTGGACTCCAACGCACGCTTTGGGGTCTCTAAACACAGGCTATGTCCCTCCTGTGTATTTTGTTTGTATATGTAGGGAGGGATGGGCACCTCTGGGGATCCGTTCAAGAGGCAGGTAATCCTGTCCCTTCATCTGAATGACTCCGCCCCCTCCCGCCACTCCGCCGTCGCCAACTGACCACATCAACCATCTCTTAATTGTATTTATTATCTTATTTATATATTTACTAAACAACTAATATAAAATGTAATCAGCTAATATCCCTTCAATTAATCCAATTTTCTAATGATTTTTTCAAACTATTTATTAATTCATCAACAACGTATATTCGAAACAATGTATATCGGGACGATATACATATATATATATATATCTATGTATCAAGAAGTTCCAGTAATTATGTGCAGGATATTTGTGACAGTTACATGCAGACATTACCTCTTCTAAACAGAATCAAATACAATCTGTTTCAAATTCTAAGTGGAATGATCTGTTCACACAGTAGAAACTGCTTTGATTTGTAGCAGTATTCAGGTACCCGTCAGGTTCAATTAACCACAGATTAAATCAAGAAATCAATGGATTTAGCAACACTTAAAGAGGATCATTGCTCCCCAGTTTATCATCTGCATTCCCACCAACCAACAGCATACCTAAAAGAGCACACAATACTTCCCAACTATAGTTATGTGATATTACCTCAAAGTGGTCAGATTCATTTGCATCATCCAGGTGTATCTTTTCCGCATACAGTGTCAAAGGATCCCGAATAAAAAGGTGAGCTAGATGCTGTGCCAGGAGATGATCAATGCCTGAAAAACACATTTTCACTTCCCTTAGGAAAAATATAACCCTTGCACAGAGTCGCTTAAGAATATCTCATTACATATTCCAGCAAATTCACTATTCATTTTTACATTATTTTTCAACAGGAGGCACACAGAGACTATAGGCTGACTTATTACAAATTAATTTTGAAGCAGTCTGTAATAACATTTGATAAATATACATAAAGTTTTGTATGCAATGCGTTTTTCTGTGTGACAATCCAAAATTCACAAGAGCCCCACCTTTCTGTGCTTTGCATGATTCTACCTGGTAGTTTTAGCGCCTTGGGACGTCCTCCCGACGTGAAAGGCGCTATATAAATGTAAATTGTTGTTGTTGTTGTTGTGCTGCACATTCAACATCTACTCAGTGTGATATTAACATGTGAAGATACAATGTATTATATACAGTATATAAAAGCCTTAGTTATGTTTACGCAATTGTAACAATGAACTTCTAAAAGAAAAACAAAAGCCAATACAGCTAAAAATAACAAAGAAAAACAACCCAGTGATTAAAGCTCACCCTTTTTTTTTGTAAACAACAAATACATTGCAGTATTTAAAAAAGTTTCAAAATATATGAATAAATGTGTTCAAAAACACCAGGCTGCATATGTTACGCGGTGTTATAGCTAGTTTAACAGATATATCCATGGAATAAACCGATCAGAATACATACAGTATTTAGAAAGTCATGATTTTTTTGGTCCAAAAGTTTGGGCCACATTTTGAAGTGATAAACAATCCTCGTTCATCTAACTCACGACGCCTTCCTACTGGACCATCTGTCTGTCTATCAACCCATCCTGTATTGTCATTTGACCATCCATTTCCCCAAATGCTCCACATTGTACTGTGTATAGTATAGACTCCCACTAACCTACCAACCACAAGCCTAAAAATAGCACAAGTCAACAACAAGCCCTTACTTTATACAAACCATCACAGAATTTAGTCTAACACAGCATCCTACTCAGAGTGCATTGTGAAGGAACAACAACAAAACAACACTAGTATGGTGCCTTTCACGTCAGGATGACTTCCCAAGGCACTGGACAGTCACTGTGTCAGACCCGAGCTGGGAACAGGAGATGGGGAGGGAAGATGGGGATTAGGAGTTGCCAATGGGACCATTGAAGAGAGTCTTGAGTCGGGAGGCGGACAAATTGTGGGATGGAGTGCCAGAGATTGTGGGCAGAGTAGTTAAAGGCTCGCCCGCCAATGGTGGGGCAGATGGGTCAGGGGACATGGAGCAGACCAGAGCCTGCTGAGCCGAGGGGGTGGGCAGGTTGGTAGGGGGTTAGGAGGTCACGGATGTAGAGTGGGGCAAGGTTGTGAAAGGCTTTAAATGTGAGGACCAGGATCTTGAATTGAATCCTCTGGATGATGGGGAGCCAATGGAGTCGGAAGGAAGGCTATTTATTACACATGATCCACTTAATAACTTGGTAATTTATTAAGACAATTAGCAATGCAATATTGTTGGGACAACAACCTACAAGATTGGTATGATGGTCCAAAGAATACAGATTGGGTTGATGCACAAGTAGATGGTCCAATGGGAGCATATACTCTCTTTGGTCATTAAACATTGTGTGTAAAAGTTGTTGTTTCCACACCAAAATTGTGGCTCATACTTTTCTCACAGCGTTAAGTATTAATTCTTCAAAATGCATAAGAATCAAACAACAAGCTCTTAATTTACATAGAATGTTCCAGAATTTAATCTAACACAGAACCACACACCAAATGTCTTGAGAAGGAAGGCTATTTCAAACGAACGTTGTGAGGAGATGTTGGACTTCCTCGAGTCCAAAATAGAGAATCTGCTCCGCGGTTTCCTCCCCCCACCTCTGCCCCTCCATCCGTTATTTCAACCCTCACCCAACACCCCCTTCATACTTTCATCCCCACCTCCCCGTCTTCAATCACTAAAATAATCACCTCCATGAAACCCACCACGTGTTCATTGGACCCCATCCCCACCCCCCTCCTCCGCACCCAGCTCCACCTTTTGGCCCCGCTCATTTCTGACACCATCAACCTTTCCCTCTCCTCAGGCACCGTCCCTACCTCCCTTAAAACAGCCACCATCACCCCTATCCTGAAGAAACCCTCCCTTGATGCGTCGCAACCATCAAGCTATCGACCCATCTCTAACCTCCCGTTTTTATCCAAGGTCCTTGAAAGAGTGGTTGCCTCCCAGCTCCGCTCTTTCCTTTCAACTCACTCACTCCTTCAACCCCTCCAATCAGGTTTCCGCCCTGTTCACAGCACAGAAACTGCCCTGGTTAAGGTTACAAACGACATCCTAACCGCCTGTGACCAGGGCTCCTTTTGCCTCCTCGTCCTCCTTGACCTGTCTGCTGCGTTCGACACAGTCGATCACACCATCCTCCTCCAACGTCTTTCCTCCCACCTCAACCTTCAAGGCACAGTCCTTGACTGGTTCCATTCCTACCTGACCCACCGTTTACACTTTGTATCTTCCAACGGTTTTTCCTCAAACCCCCGCACAGTTTCTCACGGCGTCCCTCAGGGCTCTGTCCTCGGCCCCCTCCTTTTCACCATTTATACGCTCCCTCTGGGCGATGTCATCCGCAAACATGGGGTAAATTTCCACATGTATGCGGACGACACCCAGCTGTACCTTTCTGCCTCATCCCTCAACCCCCAGACCATCGATGTTCTGACAGCATGTCTGTCCAACATTGAGTCCTGGACGAGGGACAACTTCCTCCAATTGAACGTGAGTAAGACCGAGGCCCTCCTGATCGGCTCAAGCCAGCGCTTCCGCACATCGGGCGCTGCCAGCCTCAACATACAAGGCTGTACTCTCCACCTCACGAAGCCAGTCAGGAACCTCGGCATCACGTTCGACTAAAAACTCTCCTTCCTCCCCCACATCCGTGCCTTGACCGGCACCGCTTACTTCCACCTGCGCAACATTGCCAGGCTCCGGAATTATCTTACCCCACCCCACACTGCCGAAACACTCGTGCACGCGTACATCACCTCAAGGCTGGACTACGGAAACTCTCTCCTCGTCGGCCTCCCCAGTTCCTCCATTCACAGGCTGCAGGTCATCCAAAACTCTGCAGCCCGTGTATTATCCCGCACCCGCCTCCGTGACCATATAACCCCCACCCTCGCCCGTCTCCACTGGCTCCCCATCCTCCAGAGGATCGAGTTCAAGATCCTCGTCCTCACCTTCAAGGCCTTACATGGCCTTGCCCCGCCCTATTTAACCAATTTACTCTCGCCCTACAAGCCCACCCGGACCCTCCGTTCAGCAGGACTTGGCCTGCTCCAAGCCCCCGCCCCACCATCGGAGGCCGGGCCTTCAGTTTTTCTGCTCCGACCCTATGGAATTCCATCTCCCAATCCCTCCGTCTCGTTTCTTCCCTTTCCTCTTTCAAGGCCGGTTTGAAGACTTTCCTCTTCGACCGTGCCTTTTGTTCCACCCCGAATTCTTCGACCTCCCCTTCGTGTTGCACCCCTTCCCGTACACTCCCCTCCCAGCTCGGGTCACACGCCTCCTGTGCAGTGCCTTGGGACGTCCTCCCGACGTGAAAGGCACTTTATAAGTTTAATTTGTTGTTGTTGTTGTTATTTATTATATTTTAATTAAACATTCTCTACTCATTGGAACCTGGTAATTTGGAAGCACAATTAGCAATTCAAATATTACGGGACAATTATTGTATATAATTCTTAGACAATGCAGGCAGGTCAAAATCAATTGGAAGGCAATTGAATCCATATTAAGAAAGAGTTTAATAGACCGAGAACAAGGAGGGATTGCAGTGCAAATGAAGGGGAATTACTCAAAGCAAACGTAAGTCAAGAAAGATAAAAGGATTCCACAATACTAGAATCTATCCTTCCAAATAAATGGCAGAGAAAAGGTACATGGAAGAACTTTAAAAACTTACCACTTTCTTACAAAGCCCACTGTTTGTACATCTCTAACCTCTGAAACATCCACCTTCCCTCAAAGCTCCCCATTTTTGCCAAGATACCATAAAAGTGAGCAATTTTTAGTGTTAGTTTTTTTTTGGGAGGGATTATTATTAGGCGTGTGGAGTGAGGAAACGTGCCCAAAGTTTTGCCCTAACCCGCCTGGATTCGAACACAGGTCTCATGCTTGTATAGCGAGTGCTCTAACCACTGAGCTATGGAACTCCACAAATCTTGTCCTGAATAAATCAAGATATTTCTGTAGTTGATCAAGACTGTAGCCATCTGGTTTTGTTCTTACCACCGCCTGCTTGCATCTTGCTGAGAATCCATAATCTCCTTGGCTACATCCTTAGCTAAACCAGGTGGTGCACAATCTTGGCATTCAATTTGACTGAGGCAAATCTTAAGCCCCACATTTGATCCATCTCCAAGACAGTCTCCTTCCAAAACTAAGCGAATACACCTCCTGTTCAAGTTCATACAACAACAACAATTTGGGATCTATATAGCACACTGGTAGGCGTCTCAGAGCGCTTCACAAAGATCCCGGACCTGAACCAGAGGATGGGGGAAAAAACGTGACCAAAAGCGTGGTTGAAAAGTCCATAGGTGCAAACTGAAAATAGGAAACGAGGGACGAGGTGAAGGGAGTAAGTTTCTGAGCCTCGGGGCGTAGTGGCTGAAGGCATGGCTGCCAACGGTGAAACAGAGGATTTGGGGGACGAGGAGGCCAGACCCAGTAGAGCGAAGGCAATGGGTACTGTTGTGAGGAGATAGGAGGTCAGAGGGGTAAGTGGGGTGTAGAGGAGTGGAGGGATTTGAACACAAGAGTGAGTATTTTGAAATCGATCTGCTCAGAGACAGGGAGCCTGAAGTTTGACAAGGACTGGGGTAACCGGGGTATGAAGTTTGCATTGTCACCTTAAGCACAACAACAAAAAGTTGCATTTATATAGAGAGGGCGCCCCAAGGCGCTGGACAGTTAAGGGTTTGCACCTAACCTGGGGATTGAGTTTGAGAGAGGTGGCGGTGGGAAGATGACCGAAGTAGGTCAAAGAGGAAGGTCATGAGACAGATATTGAAGGACACGAGGGAAAGGCCAAAGCCCATACTGGCTGGAGTTAAGACAGTTAAGACATGACAACCGATGGTGGGGCGGGCAGACGGGCATGTGAAGCAGGCCAGAGCTTGCTGAGTGGAGGGAGTAGGTGGGCTGGTAAGCCTTAGCAAAGCTCACAAAGGTAAGAGTGTGGCAAGACCACGGAGGACTTTAAAAGTGAGGATGGGAACCTTGAGCCACTAGCTGCAGTTTTGCTAAATCTACACAAACAACAACAACAGAGAACCAGCATAGTCAAGATTGGGTGTGATAAAGGGCATGGATGAGGGTCTCAGCAGCTGCAGGCAGGCATGTTGCAGAGGTGGGGAATGCTGGTCAAGGTACGGATGTGTGCATAGTAGATCAAGATGTCAAGGTTACAGCTCGTTGAGGTAGAGTGTGCATCGATGCATAGTGATGTTGTCAGAGCCTGAGCTGAGAAATTGCTGACGGGAGCCAAATAGGAGGGTCGTCCTCTTGTCGACATTAACTGGAGGAAGTTACATCTCATCCAAGATTGAAGTCCGACAGGCAATTAAGGATAGAGGCAGAGAGACACAGCGGGAGCATGTCAATATTGGAGAGTACAGAGAATCGAGATAAATAATAATCCTCACATTTAGCATTGTGCCTTACAGGTCAGGAGGATTACAAACTGTGGTGTCTGTGTTTGCAGACAAACGCGATAGCCATGAAGTGAATGACCAATTTTATTGATGGATGGTGGGCAGAGGTGGTGGGGAGGACGGGGAAATGGTGGCAAGTACATTAGAAGAAACGACAACCCAAACAGGCTGGTGACTCTCCTCTTTCCTAGTTCCACTAGAAGCTTCAAATAATGCAGCACCTTGAAGTCTGAGTTCTCTTCCAATAAGGCTATACAAACCCACTTTTTCCTCCCATTTGTGTTAAACTTCATTGGTTCCCAGAAACCCTGAAGCCTTACGTTTAAGACCTTGGTGCTGAACTGGCTCCAAGATGACATGCTTGACAAAGGAATGTTGGAATCGATCCAGCCTTCTGTTGCAGGCTTTGTAGTCTGGTTTAACCAGGTGGGTTGGCGGTGCTCCAGGGCACTGCTGATGACAGCACCCACCAGCTCGGCTCAACGGCAGGTCTTGGCAAAGCAGACCAAGCACTAGGGGCAAGGAATCATCCCATTCAGCTTCTTGTAACCTTGCAAGCCAATACACGTAACTAGTAGGGTGGTCCTAACTGGGCAAGCAGTGGGAAAGCTTCCCAGTCAATGACATCAATGGCAAGCTGTGCGGTTTTAGCTGGTTGGACTCTTCTGATTAGACGCAAGTCTTGGTTCTTGCCAATTTGCACAAAATACTTTCCGGGATTACGTAAGCGGGATATGTCCCTTCCAGGGAGAAAGTGTGCATTCAATTCTAATAATCTCTCTGGAATCTCCATGTTTAGGTGAGATGTATAGAAATCTCAGTTTTGGACATGCCCCAGTTCTGACGAAGGGTCGTGGACCTGAAACATTGACTCATTCTTCCTTTCTCCATTGATGCTGCCTGACCTGTTGAGTGTTCCCAGCGATTTCTGATTTTGTTTCAGATTTCCAGCACCTGCAGTATTTTGCTTTTTTCTAAAGATTTGTAAGCATTGCTCGAGACTAGGGTCTGGCGATATATCGCTAAAACCCGATATAATTTTCATATCGATACGCCGATATAGGCATTTCAAAAATATCGATATATCGAACGAGGGAAAAAATCGGAATGGGCGCACACTGAACTACAAGACCCAGAATGCTCATCTCTATACACAATGCATAGAGCGAGGTGCAAAGCCGCCATATTGTATTCATAGTACTCGAATACAATATACAGGTATGCAAGGGGTGGGGGGGGGGGGGGGGGGGAGAGAGACGGCGGGGGTGGGAGAGAGGGACGGCGGCGGGGGGGAGAGGAGAGAGGGACGGCGGTGGGGTGGGGAAGACCGGGTGGATATGATAATATACAAATAGATAGAGATGGGGGGGGATGTGAGAGAGGAGAGAGACACAGACAGAAAAACACAGAGTTGGAGAGAGTGTGAGAGAAACACAGAGAGAAAGATATTTACCTCCTGAGGAGATAGGCCCCAAATGCGCGGGCGCCCCGAATGTGCGTGCATGCGCAGTACGAAAACCCCGAAAATATCGATATTTCGGTATATCTCGATATGAGCCCATCGATATATCTAAATCAGAAATTTTCCATATCGACGGACCCTACTGGAGAAGATCCAATATATAAGCCAAATATATTTTCCCCACCCAAACACACTTTCCAGCATATCAGTTTTCTTGGAAAATAATGATAATAAAAATAAAAATCTCAGAGATCTTGTTTAAAGTCAATTAATTTTCTGGCTGTTGGAAGTGTGCTTCTGCACAGAAACAGAACAAGAGCTCTTTCTGAACTAAAGCAATCAAACATTGTTATAAATAATTTAAAAAAATAGAATTTGTAATTTCAATCCACAACTGTTTATGGGACACTGTTGTGTGCAATTGGCTCCCGCGTTTTGCCCATAAATATACAGTCAATTCACTTTACAATATATTCTATGAAGTGCTTTGAAGATGTGAAAAGTGCTATATCAAAATGCGAGGGTTATTACTATAAGTAGGATGACTTTCCAGTGAAAGTTATTTGGAAATTTTTCTACACATGTTTGGGACTGGTTTCACAAGCACAGAAGATAGCCCAGAATCCACAATGGACATTAACTTACAGGGAAATAATTGACTTTAGCAAACCTATTTGCACTTGTCAAAAATGGCTAATTACTAATTTGGACAAGAACTAACATTTTTACTCTACTTTCCAGTTTGAGAATCCAGAATTGAACCGAAACAAAGAATAAATTCGAAAGAAGCAAGGTTGGAGATAACCTGAACTGTTGCCAACAGAGAAGAGAATCATCCACAGCATGGATTTACAAACAGCAGACTGGGGAAAGATCACTTATTAAGATTGTTGTTGAAGGCACAACATTCATAAATACACTGTTAGATTCTACCCTTCCTTCTGTCTGACCAACTGCTGACAAATTCCTCTTTGTACATGGGTGAATGAAAAAGTATTTCTTGAACCACAGAAACCTTGGCCGCCCCTGATAACTGAGCATTCAATCAACATCTCTCACTTCTCTGCAACTCCCTTCCAGAATTCATCCAATTTACACCTTTCCAGCCTTTAAATCCTTTCCAGAAACCTACTAATTTAACCACGACTTCGGTCGCCCTTTCTAGTCCCCTCCCTTTTTCCAATCTTGCTTCAAATTACTCAGATTTGAAAAGCACTTTGAAACATTAGCTCTTTCACGCCACTGAATTGCAATGGTACTGCAGTGTTTAATGCCATTCAAGCATAGTTTCAACCAGACATTAACTTACGATACATACAACTCCTATATATTGCTCCAGAATTATAACGGTTGATGTCCCATGATATACAATATATAGAATTAATTATTGATTACCTCCACCTCGAAGCTGATGGTAGATTTCTTCATCAATTGTTACTTCTATGTCATTGTATTTCTCACCACATTTTGAGAGGTAACTGTCAATGGAGTCATATCTTGATTTGCTGATTCTGTACTTACTGAACTTACGAGGCTGTGAATATTTAAAGGAAATGAGTGTTTAATTTTGTTCACATTAAATGATACACAAAACACATCTATTAAAAAACGTTCCTCATCAGTTACCTCTAAACCTCTTTCTTCTCGCGTCCGGTCATCCACAGAGGCAGAAATTATTCCCCAACGACAATCAATGTCAGACATGTAACCTCTATACATTGGTGAGGCAGCACTCAAAGCCATCTGGAAAGAACAATGCATATGAATGTGTTGCAACACCTATATATTCTCAGAAATGGTCACAAAATCGATCTGAATCAGGAAGGCCCTTTATCCCATCCAATCTCATCCCTCCAGAACATCCACACTCATTGTCGAGTCTCCTCTCCGTCCCCAATCATTGTATTGTGTTTCCTGATCGCGATGTGAAAAAGAAATGTGAAAGGCGATTCCGATGTGAAAGGCGCACTATAAATGTAATTTTGTTGTTATTGTCTTGTGCCCTGTCCTCTAATAACTTTCTTGATAACCTGGTCTTGTCATTGATTATCCTCTGCATAAATAAACTTTTTTTTAATCTATCTGTCCTGAAATTACCTTTTATAACTCTAAACCTATGTCCTCTTGTTCTATTTTGATCCAGATTGGATTACTAATAGTGACACTGATCTTGACAAGACAAACCTCTAGCGCCTTGGGACATTCTGCCGACGTGAAAGGGGCTCTATCAATGTAATTTTGATGTTGTTGTTCCGGGTATTTCCTGTATAAAATCCTTAGAATTATTAACAGATCAAATGAATCTGCGGGAGCAAACAAAAAAGCTTGAAATTCGATTCTTCTTTGAAAGCTCTGCATTCTTCCTCATTCATATTCTTTCCAATTTGCTGACTAATATAAAAGGGATTCTTTCTCAGTCCTGTATTTAATAAATGTTAAAACAGTGTCCTGGAGAGAAATAATAATCTTTGCATTTGATATTGCGCTTTTCACGTCTTCTAGACGTCTCAAAGCACTTCACAGAATATACTATAAAATTAATTGACTTTATATATTTGGGCAAAACAAGGCAGCCAATTGTGCATTGCAGAGTCTCATAAACAGTCGTGGATTGAAATGACAAATTTTTATGTTACTTTTTTTTAAAAAAGGGATTATTATTAGGCATTAATAAGGAAACTTCCCAAGATTTCACCCTGGCTGGGAATCGAACCCTTTTAAGGCGAGTGCTCTAACCACTGAATTACAAGACTCCACATTGACCTGTTAGTAGGTGCACTTTATCATGTGGAGAACAGAGTGAATATCAATGATGGTCTATTAGGTTCATTTGGAACTGGTTTGGCCTATGTGTGCGTATAGGGGGCGTGGGCGGAAAGAGAGAAGGGTGTGGGGTGGAGTGAAGGACATATGCATATTTAGCAGAAGGCAAAATACTGAAGATACTGGAAATCTGAAGTGAAAGCAGAAGTCGCTGGGAACACTCAGTCTGACCTGCTGAATGTTCCCAGTGACTTCTGTTTTTATTGCATATTTAGCAGCTTCAATATAAATTGGAGAAACTGTATTAACTGAGAAAACTTCCTCTTTTTAAAAAAAACAAAAATGAACCTGGGTCCTTCCTGATCGGTGCGAGTTATTTGGACGATTGTACCCTAAATCAAATATTTGTTTTTGCTAAATTACTCGTTATAGAATTTCCTTAATTTATTGATGGTTTACAGATTAACCCACTTCTCACAGCAGATTGTGAATGAACACTGAATTTAATTTTGTTGCAGTAACTATGTACCACCACTGAGTGGTAGCATTTCTCCATCTAACTATGTACAGCACTAACAATGTTTAACGATGGCTGGAAGGCAAGCAGGCCAATACGCGTTCATCAAACGTCACCCCTTTCCTACATTGTTTTCCCATTCTGACATGTCAATTTAATGCCTTTGCTTTTATTAGCATATTGGTAAATTGTTCTAAAATTAATCACAGAGCAAAGGTACTTAATGATTTGTTCATTGTACATAATAATAATATTATACATATATTCTATGTGCACATAGTGAGGTGGTGCTCCCACTTACAATCTGAGTTGTTTTATTCAATATATTTGTAGGTGGGTTTTTGGAATAATCCAGTATTCAGATGTGGTCAAAACTGTTTATACTAAGACTAATAATCCTTGATTTGATATAGATAGTGCCTCATCAAGACACCTCAAAGCAGTTCATAGAATACACCATGTAGTAAATTGACGTCTATTTTGTGGGTTGAAATGTGCCAGCCAATTGCGCAGTGTCCACAAACAGTAATGGATTGAGTGACCAATTTATTTATTTACTTTGAAGGAATTACCCGTGGAAAAATTAACCCACGTATCGATTAACAATCAGGTTCCTACTTACTGCTAGATAAAACAGAGGCATGTGGAGAAAGGAAAGTTGCTCAATGTATTGCCCTGCTGGGTAGGAATCAAACCCAGGTCTCTCACGTAAAGTGAGTGCTCTAACCACTGAGCTACAGGACTCCACTTAGGAAGATAAGGAAACTGGAGGGGAATATAGTTGAAGGCATAGTTATATATAGGTCTTTAGATTGATTTGGAAGAAGAAAGGGAGGCGCAAGTCAGACTGATTTCAGAAAAGTTCCACAGAGTGGGGGCAAAGAAATTCAAAGTTTCCCAACCCTCCAATTGTGGAATGAGATGGAACGGGTAGATGCCATGAAGGTGGAGGCAGGGGGGGTTGGGAAGAGAAAGGAAATGATCGGAGCTAGAGAGACCACAGGTAATGACCATGTCAAGGAGGTGGCCATAGAAACAAGTGAGGGGATTATATTGACAGTAACATTGAGAAGGACCCATGCAATCTCCTCCCAGCACAATCAGCTCCCCTGATTCCAGTCTATTATTTTTCATCTGTCCAGCCCACTATTGGTTGCTGACCTTTAAGTCACCAGGGGCCCTGCTTTCTGGAAAGTGACAGAAATGTTTTTGTCTTGTTCATAACATCCTTTTCCGTTTCCATTGCATAACTCTCCGCTTTGGCGCTCCTGATTACACTTGTTCAGTATTTCGAGGCATTCGTTGTTTCCGAAAAGTGCTAATCTGATGTAACTTGTTGAAAGCTCATGCTAGAGATTAAACAAGTAAAGACTCCACAACATTTTTTCACCTCCTAAGACTTTGAACTTTTCCTTCGGCAAAAAGGTGTAGTGTTGGGGTAGCATTGTATTGCCAAAGGTTCAGCTCTTCAAATGATATTAAACAGAAGTCTATTTCAATCAATTATAGTGGATCCCATATTACTAGAAGAAAAAGGAAGTTTCATATCTTGTTCTAGCCTATAACACTCTAGATAAGTTTATCATTAATGATAATAATCTGTGCATTTGTGGCTTAACGAAGGAGAGCACCTCCGATATTGCAACAATTCCCCAGCACTGCAGTGTCAGTTTAGACTATGTGATACCAAGCCCTGATGTGGGACTTACACCAATAACCTTCTGACTCAGAGGTGGGAGTGTTACCTCTGTACCTAGCTGAGATGATTCACTTCCTGAGACACTCTTGTGCACAAATTGGCAGCTGCAGTTGCTTGTATAATCACTATACTTGACAGAAACTCCTTGTAAAGTGCTTTTAGACGTTGATATCAAATGCACATTATTAAATGTCCTGACCTATGATTATGATACATTTACTCTATCCCTAAATCTTCCATTATGTATTTCAATCAGCTAAAAATGTTCTTAACCTTTATGAACCAGACTGGAATTGGCATTTCATTATTAATGCATTCCTACACAAATCAGTTATAGTAATCCTTGCATTTGATATCGCGTTTCCTTAAATAAGTTTGAACTTACCACAATCGGGCAAATTGTCGCCAGCTGGTCATAGAGATACCTGGCTTCGGAGATGCTACACGCCTGAAATGTTACCTGTCAATAAATAAATATGATATATGTAGGAAATTATGGTGGAATACTGTAACCAAGTGAAATTATTACAATAGAAGCCCGTTTATCCGTGACTCGATGAAGCGGCACTTCTGTATACCGTATATCTCCGCGTATAAGGCGCACTTTTTTTCAGGTCGGAAGACCTCAAAAGTCGGGGGTGCGCCCTTTACGCAGGTACAAGCAATTTTGAGCCTCGGAGATACAGTAAACAGGGGGGGTCGGCCGGCGCGCTGTCAGCCGGGGCTTGGTCAGTGTCCAACGGGGGTTGGGAGGGAGCGGGTGACGGGGCTTCGGCCTCGGCCGCCCGGGCAGCGGCAGCGGACTTCAGTGCTGTGCTTACCTTCTGCCGAACCCAGTCTGCCTGTCTCACTCCCTGCCGCTCTCTCTCCCTCCCTCCCTGCCTGCGTGCCGGCCTGCCTCTCTCCCTCCCGGGCTGCCGGCCTGCCTCTCTCCCTCTCTCTCTCCCGGGCTGCCGGCCTGCCTCTCTCCCTCTCTCTCTCCCAGGCTGCCGGCCTGCCTCTCTCCCTTTCTCCCTCCCTGGCTGCCGGCGTGCCTCTCTCCCTCTCTCTCTCCCGGGCTGCCTGCCTGCCTCTCTCCCTCTCTCTCTCCCGGGCTGCCGGCCTGCCGCTCTCCCTCTCTCTCTCCCGGGCTGCCGGCCTGCCTCTCTCCCTCTCTCTCTCCCTCCCTGGCTGCCTGCCTCTCTCTCTCCCTACCTACCTGTTTCTCCTGTCTCTCCTCCTTTCTGCCGGCAATATCATTGAAAATGCTTGCGTTTTTTTTCACCAAGAAAAGGTCAAAAACGGGGTGCGCGCCTTATACGCGGGTGCGCCTTATATGCGGAGATATACGGTAACCGGCACGCCAAAACAAAGGTCCCCATTCGATAAACCGGAACTTATTCGGAACAATAGCGGTGGAGCATTTGTAAATGCATAAATAATAACAGCATATTGTATTGGAATTTATTGTTAAAATTACTCTCTTGCGCTTCTCATCTTTGCTGGTAGATGCTGCGCTTGAAGCCATGATGCTGCAGTTGAGGTTTATAGTCCAGCGATTCTTTTTAAAGAGCACGCCAGCGGGTGAAAAAAACGGAGCGTGATTTTAAAGCCTTACTAGCGGCAAGCCGATAATGCAAGCCGATAACCCACATTGTCACTCAGGTGCAGTATTTCGGTTTGCCGCTAGTAGAGTCTAGGGCTATAGGCTTGTCGCTAGTAAATTCACACGACTTTAAAATCACGCTGCCGTTTTTTTCACCCGCTTGGTGTCCTCCATTTAAAAAAGAATCGCTGGACTGTAAACCTCAATCAGTAAAGATGAGAAGCGCAGGAGAGTTTTAACAATAAATACCAATACAATATTTAGTTATTATGTTATTATTTAGTCTGGTGTGTATGGTGTATGTTAAAATAACTTTATTTTTTTGTTGTGGGTTTTCGGCCATGGGCGCTCGAATATCAGGTGGGCTCTTTAACCGGCATTGGTCAGGTCCTGCGGATGCCGGATAAACGGGCTTTCACTTTACTTCCAAATTATGCAACACACGTACCTGAAGGCAGCAATTGCCCATGCCAAAACCCATAGCGTCCATGTAGATATGATCTGTCTTTGCTTCTCTTGCTGCCTCTCCATCATCATTAATAAATTTTTCAATGAACGGAGAAGGAGTATTTTTGTCTTTATAGACTGCACAGGAGGAACATCACATTATAAAGCCAGATAACAAACGATTTTGAAAACTTAATGATGAAAATATACTGCTAATGGCTGGACGAGAGAAGATATTTACATGCAATAATTATCTTCTCATGTATGTCATAGCATTTCATTTCTAGACCTTATTAAAAACAGAATACGATGACCACATACCACCATAAAAACATAACCCATTTGATTTCATCATAGGCTTATAGTGTACTGTTCTTATATTTTTGTTAGGAAAGAACGTAACGCGTTATGCAAATTGCTCCTGATCAGTGTGTAAATAGATCAGTTTCTTTTTGGTCAAGCTGGGTGTCTGACGCCTGCAGAAACCCATCACAATGATCAGCTATACCCACACAAGCAGAGTTCTACATATACATGCACCTACATATGGTCATTTCCAAACCTGGAACACAATCACTCCCTGAAGGGGTAGGGCCTGTTTACCTAATTCCAGAGAATCTTAGGCACAGATTGGCAAAAGCCAAGACTTGGGGATATAAATCTGTGCTATGCAGGCACTGCTGGAGTTTAACCTTGCAGAAAATAACAACCACAGCAACAACAAAATTACATTTATAGAGCGCCTTTCATGTCGGGAGGACGTCCCAAGGTGCTGAACAGTCAGGGGTCAGAACCTCTGTAAGAGGGAGGACCAGGGAGAGATCAGTACATCAGTACATCCGTTGGGAGAGCGGCAGAAAGCACGATCGAAGAGGAGGGTCTTGAGACCAACCCTGAAAGATGCAAGGGAGGACATGAGTCGAAGGGACTGTGGGATGGAGTTCCAGAGTGTGGTGGGCAGAGAGGCTGAACGGCCCAGCCATCGATGGTAGGGCAGGTCAGGCGGGGGACATGGAGCAGACCGGAGCCTGCTGAATGGAGGGAGCATGCAGGTTGTTAGGGAGTCAGCAGGTCGGAGAGATAAGATTGGGCAAGGCTGTGAATAGCCTCAAAAGTCAGGACAAGGATCTTGAATTCGATCCTCTAGGGGATGGGGAGCCAATGGAAAGGCCGCAGATGAAATTTTATGCAAGGAAATGTGAGGTGGTTTGATTTGGTAGAAAGAATAAACATAGCTAACTATATCGTTAAGGTTCTAAGGGAAAAGGGAGAAAATTTAGAAACTATGTGCAAGTTACTTTAAACAATTTAAAACATACTGTAGACTTACTTGGTACATTGATAACTATTTTCTCTCCTCGCCTGTGACGGATATTTCGAGTCAAAGTGCTGAAAAAATAAATCCAACAAAAGCAACAGTTTGAATTGGCATCTATATATGAACATCATTTACACCTTCTAGCTATCCTTTAATTTGATTGGATTTGTGTACCGTCGTCACACCCTATTGTGAAAGACATCATGAAAAACTAAGCAATTCTCTCTCAATTCAGGTTGTGAAAATGTTCGAGGGCACTGGATCATGTACCTAAGTATTTTGGCTAAGCATTGTATGTTTCCTCCTATACAGATTGAGTGGCTATATTTTCCTGCAGGGAAGATCAGCAGAGATATTTCTAAAAGAGCTTGCCTATCGAGATCCCATGTACATGCAACAAGTCAAATATTATCTTATAACTAAAGACCTTCCTTTTTGACAGCGCTTACGGTCACACCCCCCACTCCCTGTAGCTCGGAGTCAGACTCCACCACTCCAGGCTGAAGCGCACCAGGACACTACCGCGTGTGAAGGGCGCTATGTAAAGGCAAGTTGCTGTTGTCGTTTCACCTTCAAAATTTTGAAAGATCACATTCATTCCCAACAGTCCATTCATGAACAGAATAATCAGTCGCCTAAATATGATAACATAAAGGCAACTAACTACCCTTCCTGGAATTTTTCCATTCTGCGAGAACATTGCAACCATTCTCCAAATACAGAATAATCAAATATCGGCAGGACGTCTCAAGGCACTGTTATACTATTTCACATAATTAAACTAAAGTTTACAATTTATAGGAAGGCAGGCGATCAAGAATAAAATAATAAAGTGGTTCCTGTCAAAGGAAAAGCTGCCAAATTGAGCCGAGTAAGAAATCATGACGTATCTAATTGCACCATCAATCCACTCAAAAGTTTAGAGAAATGAGTGACATATTACTCCGGTCAAAGTTCCTTATCGTGATGTCTGTCTGTCTGTCTAATAACTCAAGCTGAAACATACTTAACTTCATCTTGTGAAGAATTCAGTAATACGGTCAATTCATTATCCAGGCTCTTTTGAATTTTTTTTTGACATTTGCTCAAAATCCCAAATTTACCAATGAGGTCATTTTATTAATCAGGCCAAAATAAGCTACTACGTGTTAAGTTTATTTGTTTTTGTAGAACCAAAGAAATGGATAGCACCAAAGTAGGCCTTTGAAAGCCTACCGTGGGAGCATGGCTCTTTTAAGAGCAAACCTTTCAGTCCCATTTATCTGCCCTTTCCCCATATTCCTACATTTACTCCTCTTTAAGTGTTTATCTAGCTTTCTCTTGAAAGAAAATATGGATT
The DNA here is from genome assembly GCA_035084275.1 of Hydrolagus colliei. NCBI lineage: Eukaryota > Metazoa > Chordata > Chondrichthyes > Chimaeriformes > Chimaeridae > Hydrolagus > Hydrolagus colliei. Next base: position 33,105,138 of record CM068744.1, read on the forward strand.
CTGTCTCAACCAAGGCTCTCAGCAGGGGATCAATTACCTAACCAGTCTGGGTGTGAAATTTCTCCGTATTTGCCTAATTCCTCATATGTTAACTATAATGAAATAGATTCCATCTCGTAATTCACATTATTTAGTCTAAATGTGCTTATCAACAAGTTCCACTGCATAGCTAACCTTAGAAATGTCTATAAACATTATAATAATCCTTGCATTTGATATAGTGATGAGGCCATTCATGTCTTCTAGATGTCTCAAAAGCACTTCACAGAGTATACTGTAAAGTGAATTGACTGTATATTTGTGGACGAAACACGGTAGCCAATTGCGCACAGGAGTGTCCCACAAACAGTCGTGGATTGAAATGACCAATTTTTTGAAAAATTGAGGGATTATTATTAGACATGTGGAGTAAGGAACCTTGCCCAAGATTGCATCCTGCCTGGAATTGAACTCAGGTCTCTCGCTTGCAAGGCAGTGCTCTAACCACTGAGCTACAGGACGGCACAATTCTCCATATTAGTTAAAAAGCTTAAAGTCTTACTTTGAAATTGTAATCAATATAACGCCAATTGTTTTTGGTGGAAAGAGGTTCATTTAGAATTTCATAGCAGATGCCATCTATGCCTTTAAAAGTACAATACATTTAGTTCTACTCCCCTGTTCTTTGATCATTATCTTTTCAAATACTGAATTCCCCCTTTAAAACGGAATACATAATGCCTTTTACCGCTGTTTTGGAGGCATTCAAAGATGTTACATTTCCCATAGTTGACCAATGACTTAAAAAGGAGATGTACTACAATTTCACACATTCTTATTACTCTTTCATCGATGCTCTCTCATTACAGTGGTCCTAACGGTGATTTAGTCACCAGCTCCATTTGACCAACATGGGAATTAAGCCAGAGATAAAACTTTCAGAAAAGTTCTAAAAAGTTGCAACGAGGAAAAGAAACAACAACTTGTATTTATATAGCACCCTCCATGCCAGGTGGTGTCTCATTGCTCTTAAAATCCCAGTAGGACATTTACTCTAATCACTGGACCAAGAGACAAAATGAGCTGGTAAGTATAGAGGTTGTAAAGATGTGGGAGACTTGATAACCACATTTGCTGGCCGACCTGCTGGGTCAATGCATTTAGTTTTGAATGCTTCCATGAATGCTCACAAGACTCTGTGTCAAACTCTGGAGACAAATCAATCAGATGGTATTTCAATAATTTGGTCTCAGCAATTGTTTGCGTTCTCAATAAGCAAAAGAATCCTACGGGAAGCCAATACACAATGCTGCAGTAAAATGGAGCATAATCAAAACTCTGACACTGGACACTGTTTGACCAGGATAATAGTATTCCACGAGACTATTCATCACTTGAAATACAATATTAAGGATAGTGAACTTGTTTTTAGACACCATGGAAACTGTAATATTTATTCATTTCAGATTTTATTATTTGGAAGCTGTCGCTGAATAGAGGAATAGTTCCCAAGAAACGAAATGGAGATTGCTCAGTTCATTGATGCCAGGGGACAGCAAGTTCCAGCTAGGTCAAACTAGCAGCATTATTTATCAATGACCTTTTTCTAAATCTCAAGTCAGACTTTGATATACTGAGAACAAAAGTGGACAGGTATTTTTTTATGCAGGAAACAGAACTGTTGGCAATAAGAGAATAAAGCATGACTCTGGAAAGCATACAAAAGCAACAAAAATGATCTATGTATAGATTTCATATCGGGAGGACGTCCCAAGGCACTGGACAGACAGTATTTCAAACCCATGCTGGGATTGAAGGGGAGGGTGGGATTGAATGGGGGGGCCTTGAGGTGGAGTTTGACGAGGGCAAGGGAGGGGGCAAGGCGGAGAGACTGTGGGATGGAGTTCCAGAGGGTGGGGCAGAGTGGCTCAATGGTGGGGCAGGCAAGGAGGGGGCCAGAACCTGCTGAACGAAGGGAGAGGGCAGGTTAGGAGATTGCAGAGTTAGGGGCAGCAAGGCCATGAAGGGCTTTCAAGATGAGGACTAGCAGGAGTTATGGAACTAACCAAAGGTGTACTGAAAGATAGCTATATTTTCATTGTACAATACAAATAATATTAATACAAATAGACAATACAAGCAGCCAAATTTTCTGCAAGTACCGCTAAATACTTTGCTCAATTCAAGTGCATGCAATGCAGCTTCAACTTAGTACACTAAGGGGTACAGAAAATCCCCCCTAATTATTCCACTAATTCAAGGCATTGTATCCTGAAATGCTACATGAGTAGTAGAAATTTGTATGTTAGTTTCACAGAAAGAGTTGGGAGGATAGTTCAGGATGCTTTATAATAACAATAATAATAATCCCTGCATTTGATATAGCACTTTTCACGTCTTCTAGACGTCTCAAAGTGTTTCACAGAATAAATAGATTGTAAAGTGAATTGACTGTATATTTATGGGCTAAATGCGGCAACCAATTGGGCACAGCAGTGTCCCACAGTCGTGGATTAAATTAGCCAATTTATTATTTGTTTGAGGGATTATTATTAGATGTGTGTAGTAAGGAAACTTGCCCAAGGTTTCGCCCTGCCTGGATTCAAAACATAGGTCTCACATTTATTTATTTATTTATTTAGTAACAGGTCATTATGAGCTCACCTGAATCTTGGATGTTTATGAATTCCTTCATCAGGAAAGAACAGTGATTTGGATACTCCCCATTCAACCGGCTTCGGATCGTATTCAGGTTGTGTGAACCCCGGACATCCCAACCTAGAGATTTCAATACAAAAATGTTTTAAAAGTTTCTAAATCGATTTGCTCAAAATTTAGTTACAGAAATACCACTGTTGCTACAATCAGTGCCTTCCACCTTAATGCACGACAAAAGCAAAGGTTTTATACACACCATAATATAAATGATCAAGAATGGTGATATTGTGGAGCTTGGGCACAGTAAAATGGCCTGTTCCATCACCACAAATGGCGCTTTAAATTATATGGTTCCTCTTCAAGTCCAGTTGCTGAGCCAACTCATTCTGAAGCACGAGAATAACAATTCAAGCATGATTTGCAACAATTTACCCTGGAGTTCAATGGCCAGGTGTCAGGATATGGGATGTTTAGGGTAAGAAACGTTTGGGGGCTACAACCCAAAATCATTATATACAAACTCAAGTTAGAACAGTGAGTTCTAATGGTACATTCTCATATTTGTCAAACGTTGTTTTTAACAATATTTAAGTAATGGATTGAAGTGAAGGATTAGGATAGGACAGCAAACAATGGAGAATAGAAACTATAGTAGGAGTCCTGTAGCTCAGTGGTTAGAGCACTAATAATAACAATTCAATTCCAGTTAGGACAAAACCTTGGGCAAGTTTCCTTACTCCACACGCCTAATAATCCTTCAAAAAAAAAAAAAAAAATTGGTAATTTCAATCCATTACTGTTTATGGGACACCTCTGTGCGCAATTGGCTGCCGCCTTTCATTGTATCTATATATATATATATATATATGTATTATGTTGTATATATTATAGTATATATTCTGTGAAGCGCTTTGAGATGTCTAGAAGATGTGAAAAGCACTATATCAAATGCAAGGATTATTATTATTAAAATACTTCTACTTAAGAGTCTTAAGAGTTAGCAACAACTTGTAGTTATATAAAGCTTTCACATCAGGATATTACAAGGTGCTGATACAATCCCAAGTGCAGGAAATTTCCATCAACCTGAATAATCTGGGCAGAGTGAACATCAAACCCAGATCAATGTTGACAAGTTAGTTATTCCTGTGATACTGTACATTCCAGGAAGGGAAATGACTGTCCAAAGTTTATTTATTTTATGTAGGATAATAACCCTGCATTTGATATGTAGTGCCTTATCACGTGACTGAGATATCTCAAAGCATTTCACAGGATAAATTGTAAAATGGATTGACTTGTGTATTTTGTAGGCGATACCAGTAATCTCTAAAGACAACAACAAAATTACCCTTGAATAGCACCTTTCACGTCAGGAGGATGTCCCAAAGCGCTGGACAGTTATTGTTGACTCACTTTTCCTTTCTCCATAGATGCTGCCTGACCTGCTAAGTGTTGCCAGCGACTCCTGTTTTTATTTCAGATTTCCAGCATCTGCAGTATTTTTCGTTTTTGTACAATATTAGTACCTAATGCTGCCATTTTCCCTCTTTATCCATGCTCATTGAAATGTCGAAAAAAGCTAAAAATACTAACCTGGGGAAAGCTGTGATGCTGCATATGGTCTCGTTATCCTTCAACAGTAAAAATACTTCTTGTCGACGTAATTTCATGTTTGCTTCCACAGTGTTAAAATCAGCCATAGTTCCTCCATATGGTTGCCCTGGAGTCCCTTCAATCATATAGCTGGCATATTCGGGTCTCCAAAGTGTGGGATGGCTTTGAACAAAGCATCAAGCACAATCAATATTGCTTGCATTTTAGTTCATTATGACTGCTGCTACTATTTATTTGTAATAGTGGAGAACATTATACAGAATTTTTGAAGCTTCTCGAACGACAATAATACCCTATGTACTGCAATATAGCAAGCCACTCATACAAGGACAGCCTCATGGCTCTCTGGTTTATACAGAAGTAACTGAACTCATCAGGGTAATGGAGGGGAGTCATTCAACAGATTCACTGAGAACATTGGAAGAAAAAATCTGATACTTGTGAATGTCAGATGAGGACATGATCCGGATGCTTTCCCTCTGCCTCCAAAGGAGTCCACACTCATCGATGCAAACCCCCCACTTGACTGGGGAAATGGCCATTACAGAACCCCAACATGAGTCAATGTCATGAGGGTTACAGGTTTAACAACTGCCTGATTTCCTCTCTCCTCACAACAGTACCCGTTGCCTTCACTCTACCGGGTCTGGCATCCTCCTTGTCACCCAAATCCTCCGTTCCACCGTCAGCGGTCGTGCCTTCAGCCACTACTCCCCGAAGCTTTGCAACTCCCTTCCTCGCTTCCTTCTCCTCGCCCCCTCCTTTCCTATTTTCAGGTCGCGCCTAAAGACCTTTCTTTTCGACTGTGCTTTTGGTCATCTTTTTCCCCCTCCCACTGGCTCAACCCCGGGATCGTTATTGGGAAGCGCTCTGAGATGCCGTCTGGTGTGGAGGACATTGTATAAATGCAAGTTGTTGTTGTTCTAATAATTCTCCTTTCCCAGCATTTGGCCATATTGAATGTAGCTTTAATCTATATTGATAAATTTCTCTCAATCTGGAAGTGATATTTCTGAAATGACTGCACAACACAGGAATTGGCATCTGCAACAACCTAACGATCTGGAAGACTGCTGTTCTTTTTTAAAAAATATATAAACACTGAAAGTTGGGTGGGCCATATTTTTGCAGAACACCAGCAAAATCTTGCTACTGTACATGGAAATCCCCTTCAGGGCCCATTAAACTGAATAATTTTACAAAATCTGTTGTTTTGCAAATATGAAATTTGAGTAAAAGGTGTGAATGTGCAATAAAAGACACACTATTTCAATATTTCTTACCCATTTGTTTTGAGAACTCAAATATAACTTGAAAGTAAAATACAAAAACTGAAACAAAATATTGTTATAACCTTACATACATATACTTTCCAAAAAATGACACCACAGATATTAGCACACATTAAAAAAAATTGCTTAGTCTGAGGTAAGTACAGTAGTTACTTTTTCCTCCATTTTCTTCTCCACCCTAAAGGGAGAAATTATGGAGCCTCTTGTTTAATTTCAGGTTCAAGTGCCAACCACTTTTAGTAGTTTAGAAGCTCAAGGCAATAAAGCAATAAGCATTCATCTTCTGCATTTAACTTTACACTGATTAACATGCCAGGATTAGAGCAATGTGAATCTAGGACAGACTTACTTGGAATACTAGAAGCAAGGTTTGAGTGGAAAAGCAGATGCAGAGGGAACTGAAGTTCATGTAGATAGATGGCTGTAAGTTTCACACAAAATTTGGAGACACTCTAAAAAGATTAGGATATACACAAATCGTAAAGGAAATTTTCATGAAAGGATTTAAATTGGGATGAGGAGGAAGAGCAGGAAAGAGAAACTCCCAACTTCTAAGGTTCTACTCTATGAGAAAGTGCTGGCTTACTTAGGATTTGCTTTTTCGCCCTGGTCTTGCAGTTTCTGAAGAGTCTCTTCTCCCCGAAGCAACACTTGAACTCTCTGACGTTTATGATCAAATGATAACAACATATACTCAACCTATTGACAAAAGAAAATTAAATACATTGAACACTGCTAATAGTGCTCTAGTTATCACAATATCCAAAAAAAATCGACAAAAACTCCCTGCCATCTTCCTTTAATGATCTGAAATCAGCACGTTTTCTGAATCTTTGAGCAAAATGCCTGTTGACAAAATTGCTTCGGAACAAAGATTGATCTAGAATATGTGGAAGTTGATCATAGAAATAGTCCTTAATCCAACCTTAATATAGTGACAGTGCTAGAATTAACTCCTCACACACTAAAAACAGTGTTTGCTCACCTATAACAGCATAGCACTAAAGCATTTTAAAGACAAAATTCTGCTTTCGCAATTAGCTCAATAAACTGTCAGCTTTTCTTTTTAAAATAACGTTAAACTCCTCCGAAACATTCTTTTCAGGATTTTTAAGTTTGCATTATTAAATTGGTGAAAGACAGATGAAGTCATTTTAAATTTGGCTTGAAAACATAATCAAATTTTATATACCTTTAATTCTTTTTCAACCATCAGCACTGAACAACAAGGCTAGGTATATTAGCTAAATGCTGCATTCCTTACCTTGTCTTTAGTTGTTGACTGAACTGCGGTCAAGGATTGAGAAAAACACGAAAAACAGCACCAACAATTTACATACTAGAGGATATTTTGAAGCGCTTCACACAACTACAGAAAGATATACTACCCATTCTGTGGCCTCCTACCTCCTTCAGCCCCTTCGCCTCACTCCTTCCCACCTTTCACTTTGACTGCTCTTACAGATACCTTCTTTCACCCCCTGGCTCGGCCCGGCCGCTGTGAAGCATTCAGAAATGCCACCCGGCATGGAGGTGCTATATAAATGCAAGTTGCTGTGGTTGTATGATAAAACTGTAGGACTGAAGTCCATAACAGTATAAGAACGTCAGAGAAAATTCACCCAAAAGATATTGAGGATACAACCATCAGCACTGGGTAAACTGTCTCATGGCAGCCACTAAAGCTCAGATGTAATAGCTTGTAACAGCATTCAGGTTGCTCTGGCTCAAAGTATCATTGTTGCATGTTATTAGGTTGATACAAATGCCAATGGTCACATGAAAATGTGACCATAGAATTAATTGGGGAGCCTAGGTGGTGTGTATTACAGTGCATTCTTCCAGCTATGTGTTAGGTTATTTATATAAGGCATTAGATCAAATGCAAGGATTATTATTTGAAATAGATTATTATATACATCAATACAATAGAGTTGTTTCACCACCATAATATACAGTATTAGATAGTGAGTGTGTGTTTGCAAGGATTATTATCAAGTTAAGATATCTAGTTAAATGTTGGCATTTAACTTTGATCAAATTTGATAAACAAGGTATTCAATTAATCATAAACCCTGTCCTGTGAACTTGGCAACAATACAATATTATAATTATAAAGCACCTTTCACATCGGGAGGAATTTCCAAGGCACTGGACAGTCAGGCATTTGGATCTGAGCAGGTCAGAGAGGTAGAGGGCGCAGGCCATGGAGGGCCTTGAAAGTGAAGAGCTTTTGAAAAAAAAACCAGGGGGTGACAAATGAAGTCATATTGTTGAAATCATATTGACAACAACAACAACAAATTACATTTATAGAGCGCCTTTCACGTCGGGAGGACGTCCCAAGGCGCTGCACAGGAGGCGTGTGACCCGAGCTGAGAGGGGAGTGATTGGGAAGGGGTGAAACACGAAGGGGAGGTAAAAGAGTTCGGGGTGGAACAAAAGGCACGATCGAAAAGGAAAGTCTTCAACCCGGCCTTGAAAGAGGAAAGGGAAGAAACGAAACGGAGGGATTGAGGGATGGTATTCCATAGGGTGGGAGCAGAGAAACTGAAGGCCCGGCCTCCGATGGTGGGGCGGTTCGGGCGGGGGGCTTGGAGCAGGCCAAGTCCTGTTGAACGGAGGGTCCGGGTGGGCGTGTAGGGGGAGAGTAAATCGGTTAAATAGGGTGGGGCAATGCCGTGTAAGGCCTTGTAGGTGAAGACGAGGATCTTGAACTCGATCCTCTGGAGGATGGGGAGCGAGTGGAGACGGGCGAGGGTGGGGGTTATGTGGTCGCGGAGGCGGGTGCGGGATAGTACACGGGCTGCAGAGTTTTGGATGACCTGCAGTCTGTGAATGGAGGAACTGGGGAGGCCGACGAGGAGAGAGTTTCCGTAGTCCAGCCGTGAGGTGATGTATGCGTGCACGAGTGTTTCGGCAGCATGGGGGGTAAGATAATTGCGGAGCCTGGCAATGTTGCGCAGGTGGAAATAAGCGGTGCCGGTCAAGGCGCGGATGTGGGGGAGGAAGGAAAGTTTTTGATCGAACATGATGCCGAGGTTCCTGATTGGCTTTGTGAGGTGGAGAGTGCAGCCTTGGATATTGAGGCTGGCAGTGCCCAATGTGCGGAGGCGCTGGCTTGAGCCAATCAGGAGGGCCTCGATCTTACTCACGTTCAATTGCAAAAAGTTGTCCCTCGTCCACGACTCGATGTTGGACAGACATGCTGTCAGAACATCGATTGACGATATGATGTAAAGCATTAAATAACTTCTACGGATAGGATTGAGTGAAATCATTAGATAAGTACTCATGATTGTTTCTTGGGACACTGCTGTTATGCAATTGGCTGCTGCGTTTTGCCCACAAAACAGTCACTACACTTACACTATATTGATCCCCCTGTACTGATGGTTGGCAACCAACACAGCAGTTTTCAATTCCTAAAGCATTTTTAGATAAACCATATGCAATTACATAAAACATTGCAACACAGACACAGGCCATTCAGCCCAACAATTCTGTGCTGCTATTCATACTCTACACCACAAGAAAATTATGCAAGCTTCCATCCCTTCTAATGGCCTCTTCCATATGCCCTTATTCCTTTCTCCCCATGTAAGCATCAAGTTTCCTACAGCAGTGAGTTCCATATCCCAACCACCATCTGCATGAAGAACTTCCTCCTAGATTCACTTGTACATCGGCTACTGGGTATGTTATATACAGTAAAAGCCCGTTTATCCGGCACCCTCGGGATCTGGCCAATGCCGGTCAAGTGCGTGGCGGATATTCGGCCGAAAATACAACAAAAAAGTTAATGCATTTTTCCTGGATTAATTCCGGTTAATCGAATGCGGATATTGTTTTTTGCGATACCGGTTATACGGATGTTACAGTTGATCGGGTGATGGATAAATGGGCTTTTACTGTACAGGCATCCCTCCCCAACCACGGGGAATACATTCCTGAAAACCCCCGTAGTGAGTAAAACCGCGGTTGGCAAATACAAGGCCTTATGGGAAAAATGGGGTTAGGGGGAGTAAGTTGCTTGTTCTTTTACTAAACACACAAAAAAACACAATAACCTAACAAAAAAAGTTCAAATAACACAATAATTTTTTTTAAAAAAATTCATGTTAGTTACCTTAATCCTAAAAGAGAAGCAACATCGTGGCTGGTTGATGTAACTGGGTCCTAGCGCCAAACGCTAGCATTAGTGTTAAAATCCATGGATACACAAAATTCACTGCCGCGGTTGGCAAAGTTGTCACAGAGAGGAAACCGTGTGTACTTGAAATCCGCGGTTGCCAAGACCGCGTTTGGGCCGGGATTCCTGTATATATATATATATCTATATATACATATATATATTTCAGCGCCTTGGGACGTCCTCTCGACGTGAAAGGCGCTATATAAATGTAAGTTTTGTTTGTTGTGCATATATATATTAGTGTCCGGCGATATATCGGTTATATCGATACAATTTTTCATATCGATACAATGTTTCATATCGATATGCTGATATCACAATTTAAAATATATCGATATCGAAAAATTCGGTATCAAAAAATAGATTGGAATATCGTAAATATCGGTATAACGTTTCCGGCGATATATCGGTATTATCGGTAAAATGCAAATTTTTTCAACTTACCTTGTCGCCGACATTGCAAACCTCCTGGGCCTAGAGCATGGAATGCGCGCGCATATCGGAATGCGTGCGCACATCGGAATGCGCGCACACCTCCGAATGCGGGCGCACCTCCGAATGCACGTGCATGCGCAGTATAAAACCCCCCGGAAATATCGATATGAGCCCACCGATATAGGAAAATTTCCATATCGATTGACCCTAATATATATATATTATACAAAATCCCCCTAATTTTGGGCTCAACGTGTGGAAATTCTCTGTTAACATCCACCTTTTCAACGTAAACACCTCAACAAGGTCCCCTGTCAATGATCTCACCTACGGAGTGAAAATCTCCAAACTGTCAGATCTTTCTCTATAGTTGCATTGATTTAAGCGCACTGAGACACCGCCCAGAGGGGGAGGGCTCTATACAAATGCAAGTTATAGCTGTTGTTGTTGACTGAACTTCTGTAGCATCAGAGGAGAGATAATATTCCACCTGATCCCCCACAGCTAGAACCAGTACCAATTTTTTGAATAATGACTTCACATATTTTTTCTTTCCGTTTTTACCACCTGTTTTAAAGATCCAGTTTTAGTTACCATTGCTTCCTCTGTGGCACGGTTATTTAAAAATAATTTTAAATCCACAGACAACATAACCTTGACCAAGTCTCTCAGAAACTATGAGCCCCAATTCATATCAATGTAGGTCTAAATGTCTTGCTTTGAGGGAAGAAAACTTTTCTTTAAAAAGAGCAACATGGTGTAAATATAGTCTGCACTTGTACTAGGAAATAATAATACAGATATCCCGATTTACAACATCTCTATTTACATGTGTTTGATTTAACAAATTTTTTAAACATCTTTTTATCGATGTACAATACAGATAAGCCCCGATTTAGGACGCTTCTATTTACATTGTTTCGATTGAATGAGCATAATTTTTTAACATCTTTTTATTGATATAGGACACATGGTTTTGTTTTAATGACCAAAATTATCTTTTTTGCGCATGCGCAGTACATATTGTATATCGCAGTCGTATTTGCCGCGTCTTTTTTGTCCATACTCACAGTACATAGTGTACTTCGCAGGTAAATCACGCTTGCACCTGATACAGTATATCCAAGCGTTTGAACTGGCCAATAGCACGTCGCTACATCATTCTTTTAAAAGCCAGATGTTTGAAGTGACACCATGTCATGTCAGTATTACAGTAATTTCCAAACATTCCCGAGCAACTTCAAGCTCCGCGGATCAGCGGTAATACCGATAGCGGGAAGAGACCCCGCAAAGTCATCACTTTAAATACTAAATTGGAGGTGATAAAGCTCATCGAGTCTGGCGAAAAAGGCACGGACATCGGGAGGGCTTTAAGGCTAGTTAGATCGACGGTGGCTACTATAAAACAGAATAAGGACAATATACTGGCAAGTTCAAGGTACAGGTGGAAGCAGATTGTAATACTGTACAGTTATCCCAAGTACTCCTTCTTGCCTGTGTATTATTTTGTGTGTTTTGTGTGTTATTTTGTGTGTTATTTAGTGGGTTTAAGGTCTGAACATTTTGTGAAAAGAACGCATCTCGGGTTATATAATGGGCCCACATGGAAAACCGCGTTTTGATTTTGGATGTTTTGATCTGAGTACCGTTTTTCAGGAACGCAACCCCATCCTAAATCGAGATTCACCTGCAATTTGTTTTAACGACAAAAACATTTGCGCATCTTTTTTGCTCATGCGCAGTATTTAGTGTATTTTGCAGTAAATACGCAGTAGTATACTGTATCCAAGCTGTTGAACTGGCCAATAGCATGTCGCTATGTCAATGGTTTCCAACCTTTTTTTTGCTGCAAACCAAATTAGCCTTTCAACCGGTCCTCCCACCACTAGGGGGGCTATATCGCAACTGAAGCTCAGCTCAGCCATAACGTTATCTCCGTCTGTTTTGTGGACTCAGCGCAACTCGTAAGTACGCTCTTTATACAAATTGGTTGGCGGTGTTGCTTTTTTTTAGCGTTAAAAGCTTTTTTAGTGTTAAAAAAGCATTTTCAACATCAAAAACGAACAAAAAATTCTGAGGAACCTTCGCGACCCTACTGAGGCCCCTGTGACCCTGATTTGGGTTCGGGACCCGAGATTGGGAACCACTGCGCTACGTCATTGTTTAAAAGCCAGCTTCTATTGAAGCGACACCACGCAATTTCGAGCGATTTACAGCCTCTACCGCGTTTCTACAATGTCAAAAAAGAGACCAGTAAGTGAAACGAGCAGCTGTAATACCGCTAGCGGTAAGAGACCCCGCAAAGTCATCACTTTAGATACAAAATCTTGCCTATTGTGTTATTTTGTGTGTTATTTTAGTGGGTTTAAGGTCTGAAACTTTTGTCAAAAAAACGCATCTCTGGTTATATAATGGGACCGCATAGGAAACCGCATTCCGATTTACTTCGTTTTTCAGGAATGTCGTAAAATCAGGGGATACCTGTACTTGTATTTGATGTGGTGTTTTTCACATCTTCTAGATCTAGACGTCTGAAAGCACTTCACAGAATATACTGTAAAGTGAATTGACTGTATATTTCAGCGCTTTGGGACGTCCTCCTGATGTGAAAGACAGGCGCTCTATCAATGCAATTTTGTTGTTGTTGTATATACTGTATGTGGGCAAAACGCGGTTCTCCTGAGTCAGGCAAGTCTGCAGTGCTCCAGGGTATGGCTGATGACAAATCAGCCAGGCTGGTTAATTGACAGGACATGGAAGGGCAGAACAGCACTGGGAGGCAGAGATTCCTACCACTCAGTTCCCCTGAAATCTACAAGTCAAAGCCCCAATGGGTAGGGTCGGTCTTCCTAGGCGGACAATCCCGCAGGAAGTTTGTCAGACAGTGCTTTTAATGGCAAGCTAATGTCTGCACAGTAAATATTGTATCTGAGAACTTTCTGCACTTCTGTTCAAACACACATTAAATAATCTGCTGTCTGAATGTAGGCTTAGATCTGAAACAACAACCAACCCTGACGTGAGGATATCTGTGTAGAGAAAGCGATTTTGACGCCAGTTGATGTAATTCAAATTGGTCACAGATGTGGAAAGAAAACAGTATTTACTAAAACAAAATTGCTCAGCATACCACTATTCAGACTTTATACTTGCTCATATGTATGTCATATGTAAAAAAAAATGTATTCACTGCTAACAGAAGTTGAAGTAGGGGGTCCAAAAGAAATTTGGTGAAGCAAACTTAGCTGTTGTATGTGGTATATCAAATGCAATTCCCCCTCACTCCCACTGTATTATGTAAAACGAGAGATGATTGAGTGTGTGCTACAATTGAGGGGAATTTGATGATATTAACTTCCATAGGTTATCTGAACTCTTAAAAAGGATAGGAGTATGCAACCCACCCACACATGAAAATTCCTCAGATGTTTTGTAGAATGGAATGCCCACTCTCTCTCTGGTGGGCAGTATAATACATCTCTCTTCCCTCCCACTACCCCCCCGGGGGGCGGGGGGTCAGGAGGCTGTCACTGGTTAATCATTAGACATCTGACAAGTGTGGGTTTGAGTCTTCATCATGTGGAAGGGAAGTAACAGGAACTGTGAAAATCATAACTGTCAATAAAGTTCATATAGCAGACTGTGGGTCCGTTGTGGGTTTCTATTGCGGAGAGTACAGAATTTATCCTTGCAGATAATGGTTTAAAAAATATATATTTTAAAAAGTTTGAAAAAGTTGAAGGTTAAAAATAATTTGTGGTGCCTGGACATCAAATATGAATTAACCCTTGGGAGGTTCAAAACAGGGCTGATTCAGTTTGAAGGACTGAAAGAGAAACCCTTCTGTTGATCATAAGGGAGGAGAGTTCAGTCACAAAATTATTGGAATAATTAATGGCTTGATATTAAATCATGCACTGTATTTTTTTCCTGGCTAAGGCTCTATGTCAAATAATTTTTCTAGTTCTCATTCCATTTACCTGATTCACAATAACCCCCTACCTTTTCCACACAATTGTACTCAATGATTTGAGCTTGCTTCGACCCTGGCTCAGTTGCCATCCTCCTTCTCTGCCCTCCCTCATCCCAACCCTGCCTGTCCCCATCCCCCCTTGCTCCGGTCCTGACCCCTGACTGTTCAGCGCCTTGGGACATCCTCCCTACGTGAAAGGCACTCTACAAATGTCATTTTGTTCTTGTTGCTTCTTCCGTCACTGAAGAGCATTAAGCAAAAAACCTAAGAACTTTTAAGAAATTATCTTTCTCCATACTGAAGTAAAATAATTGCATTTGATTACAGCGCCTGTAATATTGAAACCTATCGAATTGCTTCGTAGTAATTCTGTAAACTGTAGTCACTATTTATTGGCAAATGCAGTATCTAATGTCCCTCAAATGACCAAAAACCAAATGACCAAAAAGTGAATGACCAATAAATCTGGGAGTCAGCATGTCACTCCTCCACAAAACCTAGAAAATACAAGGTGAGTACGACAGAATTCAAAACTTGTATTTGACAAGCACCCGCACACCCTTTCATTAATATGCAGGGAGTCCTGTCGCTCAGTGGTTCGAGGGCTCACCTCGCACGTGAGAGACCTGGGTTCAATTTCCAGCAGGGCGAAACCTTGGGCAAGTTTCCTTATTCCACACTCCTAATAATAATCCTTCAAGAAGAAAAACAATAAAACTGGTCACTTCAATCCACGGCTGTTTGTGGGACACTGCTGTACTCAATTGGTTGCTGCGTTTCACCCACAAATATATAGTCAATTCACTTTACAGTGTATTCTGTGAAGCGCATTGAGACGTCTAGAGGACGTGACATTCTTATTGTTATGCAATGGAGAATAGCATGGAAAAAAAAGCTTGGTATTTGTGGACTGCTGCTAGGGAGACCAAACTGGTTTCTCCAAAGGGAATATTTTGCAAGACAACTAGCAAAGATAAGCATACTAGACAATCAGAATTGTTTTATAAGCAATATACAGTAAAAGCCCGTTTATCGGCACCCTCGGGACCTGGCCGGTTAAAGCGCGTGCTGGATATTCGGCCGAAAACACTTACACAATTTTTTTTTTTTTAAATGCATTTTTCCAGATAAATTTCAGTTAATTGAATGCGGACCTTTTGTTTTGAGGTGCCGGTTATACGTAAGTTACGGTTGATCGGGTCACAGATAAACAGGCTTTTACTGTACTGTGCCCACGTTTTCATTGTAGAGGACAACTGTTTCCTACAACTATAAAGTCCACTGTCTCCACAAGCTACCCTATCACATTTATTCCCCAAACAAACTATAACAAATTGGTCATTTCAATCCACGACTGTTTGTGGGACACTGCTACACACAATTGGCTGTCGCGTTTGGCCCATAAATATACAGGCAATTCACTTTACAGTATATTCGATTGTAATATACAGTGAAAACTATAATAAATTGGTCATTTATGAAGAGCTTTGATCCGTCTAGAACACGTGAAAAGCACTATATCAAATGCAAGGATTATTATATATTTCCTAGAGTTTAAATCTGTCTAACACATTCTCATCCTCAAAACATCAATAAAACTTCAGAATATTAATCCATCTCCACAATTCAATTGTTTACATAGGTTCAATTTCCCAGTCTCAGGCAAACTGGAATTAAGCCAAAAGGAAGCCTTGGGAGAGTAGTTGTGGGACTAGTGCAAATCAGAAAGTAAATAAAATTGTTTGTGGTGTGCATGTTGACAAACTTGTTTATGAGATGTGAAGGGAATGATCATTGCAGAGGGAAAAATACAAAGTTTAAGCAGTACACGGATTACTATTAATCATCCTTATTTGGTATAGTGCCTCTAATGTCCAGAGGACATAATATACAAAAAAACACATAAAGTGGACAAATCTAAATATGTGCAGGAAATACAAACCAGCATATCTATCATCTTCAAAACCACAGAAAAGATAATTAAGAGATAAAACGCTGTTATACATGGTTGTTCAGCAGTATTCAGTTTAGATTCTTATTGCTGGTATCCATATTTGAATACATTTCCTTTTGTAAAATTTGATTATTATGAAGAAAATGTATTTACAACTAATGAAAAAATATCCACAGTTTTGAGAGTGACAGACATGCAAATGTGAGTCTGTGCATCTGTTCTGGTAGCTTTATGTGTTTTGCCCACAAAGTTAATAGTTATAGTTAATTCACTTTACAGTAAATTCCGTGAAGCGCTTTGAGATGTCTAGAAGACGTGAAAAGCGCTATATCAAATGAAAGGACTATTATTATTAATTGTAAGGGATTAACCACAAACATCCAGTGAGTGTGTGCAGGAGGACTGCTCTGTACTCGTTTCTCTAGGAGTGGCCAGTAGCAGCAAATTCAGAGAAAGGAGATAAGAGCAACAAGGTGGGATAGAACACAGGACATTGTAAAATCCCCAAACAATACCGGGTAACTGAAGCCGTTCCAGGAATCACACAGCCATTCACTGGCGGTGACATGGCCATAGCAAGACTTAACTATGGCGTGGAGTCCTGTAGCTCAATAGTTAGAGCACTCGCCTTACAAATGTGAGACCTGTATTTCGAATCCAGGCAGGTCAGGGCAAAACCTTTGGCAAGTTTCCTTACTCCACATGCTCAATAATAATCAGTTCAAAAAAAACCTAGAATAAATTGGTCATTTCATTCCACGACTGTTTGTGGGACAATGCTATGCACAATTGACTGGCGCTTTTTGCCCACAAACATACAGTCAATTCACTTTACAGTATATTCCGTGAAGCGTTTGAGACTTTAGAAGATGTGAAAAGCGCTATATCAAAATGCTAGAGTTATAATAAAGATTGCTGAAAGAATCGTTCTTCAACAATTCACAATTCCTTCCCCATTACGATTTTTTTTTTATTTGTGGCAACATTTATTTCCAAACAGGGAAGGAAGAGGATAAAAAGGTACCAACAGAAAGCACCCTCCCCCACCATCACTTACAAAACTTTCTACTAATAACCAGCTTTGGTTAATACAACAAAACTCATAAGTGATACTAGTCTGGATCATAACATGTGATGTCCGAATTTCAGGCAAACTGTACAAGTCATATAAAATAATAATAATCCCTGCGTTTGATATCACGTCTTCAAGACGTCTTAAGCGCTTCACAGAATACACTGTAAAGTGAATTGACTTGGATCAATAATCTGCACTGCGCACGGTTAATTCAATGCAACCAATGTGAGAATATGGTGACCGGTCAAGACTATATTTCTCGCCTTGGAATCGTGTTAAATTGTGGGAAGCCAAGGTTTACCTCGCACGCGTCGAAGAATCAAGGTTACGTTTCCCCGAGATTCAATACAGAACAGGAAGACGGAAAAGTGTGCTTGATTCAACGGTTCAAGGAATCATTTCCCGCAATTCAATGCAGTCGATAATTGAAGGACGATAGCAGAACGGTGTTATAAGTTAGGAGGTGATTAATGCGAGAAGTGCAAAGAAATCTAAGTGGTTTTGACAGGAAACTAAATGGGCCATATTCTCATCTGATCTTGCTCAGCTTTGTTTAATTATCTGATCGAATGACTTCTCAATTCTTGGCCTTTTTTCAGATCGAAATTGTTTTGAAAGAGGAACTAAAGGGGAACTGCCTCAAAATATTGTTTCTGAGAGGCATAAAAAGCTTTCAAAACTATTTTCTATTAAGCCCTCCTAAAGCCACAGCATCCCATTTCAATTTCCTGAAACTACCCTCTACTATTCTTTTCCCAATACATATAAACATACAAGTAAAATCGCAGCGTGAAATACTTAAGTTTATTTTTCCTGTGGGCAGGAGGTACATTAGTTTTACACTAATCATTCACTCAGGGTTATGGATTACACGTTAAACCTAGGTTAATTCACTTCTCAGAAAATAAAACTAACCTTCACGTGTACAAAGATACTATAACATTTTGGGCAAAGTTCAATGTTGTCCCCTGTAACAACATTCCCCATAAACTAATCCAGAAATACCCTGTCCACATACTTACCTCCTCCAAACTCCATAAATCCATTATTATTGTTATTAGTAAAGCACACCTTCTCAAGATTCACTGGCACATTTTAAGCAACTTTTTGGTCTCCCCTTCCAATACAATGTGGACTTTAAGTATATTCTGAGGTCATACCCATTTCTCTCTCCTTTCCCCGTTATTCCCACTGTTTTATTTCCACTTGCAGTGTTCCAAGTTACTAAGACTCCTTTACCCACTATGCTTTAATCTTTATTGGAACAGTCAGTGAGCCTGCAATATTTGTGGTGAGGTGAATAGGAAGTCAATAGGAAGGGGATATTAAGTCAAACTCTACATTCACCATTAAAGCCCTCCATAGCCTCGCCCCACCCTACCTTTGCGACCTCCTAACCCGCTACCATCCTGCCCGCCGCCCCTCCACTCAGCAGGCTTCAGGCTGCTCCATGTCCCACAACCCACGCGCTCCACCATTGGCAGTCAAGCCTTCAGCCACTCTTCCCCCAACCTCTGGAACTCCATCCCGCAGATCCCCCGCCTCGTCCCTTCCCTGACCTCCTTCAAGTCCCGTCTCAAGATCCTCCTCTTCGACAGTCCCATCTGTCACCCCAAATCCCCATCTTTTCTTCCACCCTCCACGTCCCTGACTCGGGTCCGAAGTAATGACTGTTCAGCGCCTTGGGACGTCCTCCTGACGTGAAAGGCGATATACTATACAAGCATAATTTTGTCTGTACACACTGCCTCCAAAGAGAGAACGAGAAAAGGAGAGAGTGTACGGACGAAGAGTTAGGTAAGAACATCAATCGTGTGGCTGACTTTGACAAGAAAAAAAAAGCACCACTGAAAAGGACAAAATTGCCCCGTTTACCTCGTCGCCCCATTTGAGGACGTCCTTCTGACGATCCTTGACTTTGTGGTAGATGTTGAGGAACTGGATGATGCCGAGTTCTCGGACATGGTCGGCGTATTTCTTGGTCTCTTCCCAGTTCAATGGCGAGCCCTCCGATAGGAGACCCATCGCACTGGACTTTATACAACACCTCCCTGGGGGGGCTGCTGGTGGTGGTGAGAGGGGGGTGTGGGGGACGGGGGTGAAATGTGTGGGGCTGTTGCTGTCAAAAGGTTCAATCAACTGACCTATAAAGTGGGAGAGAGAAAATAGAAGTCATTAAATCATGTGCAGGGAAAGGCGGGGGGA